>CM057454.1:305257500-305477500 GCA_016271365.2 Neoceratodus forsteri | reverse complement strand
GCATACATTCTTCATAGTCACTGTGTTTCTCTATGCAGCTGTTGGGGAAAACCAGGGTGTGCACTCCACTTTATTTTTATTTATTTTATTTTATTGAAATCTAGGATTACAAATACCTTTGAGCAAGAACTACTCATTTACAAAGGTTCCACGTCGAAGGAATGGGGGGTATACATACATACATACATACATACATACATACATACATACATACATACATACATACATACATACATACATACATACATACATACATACATACATACATACAAAGGTCAACATAATAATACATAGTTACTTACACTTAGCATTTCCACTTGCATGTCCGTACCCGTTATGCTAGCATTCTCGTGTACACCACCATGAGCATTACCCTTTGTGCTTTTGTTTGCGCTTGCGTTTTCATTACTGTTACCATTTGCATCTCCACTACTGTTTCAGTTTGCGTCACCATGTGCATTACCATTTTGTGTTTGCGGCCACCCTTCCTTTTGTGTTTGCATTTGTCTTTCGTTTTGTGTCATCGTTTCTGTTACCGTTACCATTTGTGTTTCCAATTGCGTTAATGTGACTGCGTGCATTACGGTTTGCATTTCTGTACGTGCTTGCGTTTGCATTTCTGTTTCTGTTTCCTTTGGAATTATTGTTGCTGTTACCACTACCATTTGCATTTCCAATTGCGGTACCATGACTGTACTCATCACAGTATGCGTTTCCGTATGTGCTTGCATTTGTATTTGCATTTCTGTTTCCTTTGGTGTTACTGTTGCTGTTACCATTACCATTTGCATTTCCAATTGAGGTACCATGACCATGCACATTACAGTTTGCATTTCTGTACATGCTTGTGTCTGCATTTCTGTTTCCTTTGGCATTATTGTTGCTGTTACTGTTACCATTTGCATTTACAATTGTGGTACTGTGACCGTGCAAATTACGGTTTGCATTTCTGTATGTGCTTGCATTTGCATTTCTGTTTCCTTTGGTGTTATTGTTGCTGTTACCGTTACCATTTGTGTTTACAATTGTAGTACCGTGGATGTGCGTGTTACGGTTTGCGTTCACGTACGCGCTTGCATTTGTGTTTCTGTTTTCTTTGGCATTATTATTGCTGTTACCATTACCATTTGCATTTCCAATTGTGGTACCATGACCGTGTGTGTTACCAGGTGTGTTTCCATAAGAGCTTGCGTTTGCGTCTCCGTTTACATCACTGTTCGCGTTGGCATCACTTTGTGTTTGCACTTCTATTATCATTTGTTACCATTTACATTTGCATCACCATGCGTGTAACCATTTGTGCTTGCATTTGCATTGCACTTACCATTCCTATGTGACAAAAAATCACGTGGTGGGAGTATGAGGCCTGAAGGGCCCACGCTTCCACCACCACATTCCATTCACTATTTATAGTCTTCATTCTCAAAAAGAAGGGAAATTCATGTCAAAAAACTCTGTTTAATGCATCAGTTAGGGTTGCTCCACAGTGACAAAAGTGAGGAAATTTGATGTTAGGGTTGAAAGCCCCCCTTGCACCCCAACTGCCCCCAACCAGCATCAGGTGTGCGTTGGGTTGTCGGTCTAACTCTCACGCCATTCTCCTATACTCTAACCACCTCAGCTTTACACATGGAATGGGGTGAGAGTTAGGCGACAACCCCAACGCACACCCTGATGCTGGTTGGGGGCGGTGGTGGTGCAGGGGGCTTTCAACCCTACCATCAAATTTCCTCACTTTTGTCACTGTGGAACAACCCTAACTGATGCATTAAACGGAGGTTTTAGCTATGAATATATATATATATATATATATATATATATATATATATATATATATATATATATATATATATATTATATATATATATATATATATATATATATATATATATCACAAAAACTCAGTTTAATGCATCAGTTAAATTGTTCCACAGCGACAAAAGTGAGGGAATTGTAGAGTTGAAAACCCTTGACCCTCAGCCCACCCCCAACTGGCAATGGGATGCACATTGGGGTTGTCGGCCCTAACTCTCACCTCATCATGTGTAAAGAAGCAGAGGCAGGGGAATGGGTGCGGTTAGACTGAAGATCCAATGCGCACCCCAATGCCAGTTGGGGGTGGGCTGGGGTCCATGGGGTTCAACCCAACACTCGATTTCCTCACTTTTGTCACTATGGAACAACCCTAACTGATGCATTAAACAGAGTTTTTGCCCCTAATTTCCTTCTTTGAGAATGATAACAAGAAATAGTGAATGTATCAGTGCGGGTGATGCTGGCCTGAGGGCCTGCTGGCCCACCATGTGATGTCTTGTGAGATAGTGCTTTCTGTTTGCATTGCTGTTCATATTACTAACAGTGGCGCACATGGTAACGCAAGCACGAATGAGAACAGAAAGGGTAACGCACACGGTGGCGTAGACAGGAACAGTCCGCCATGTGATGTCTTGTCACATAGTAACATGGTGCCCGCAAATGCAAATGGCAATGGGCATGGTGACGCAAAGCAAAACAGAAAGAGAAACAGTACTGTAGACACAAATGGTAAAAAATAATGGAAACGCAAGCGCAAATGAAAACTCAAAGGATAACGCACATGGTGGTGTAGACGTGAACGGTAAGTGAAACGGGTATGGAACTGCAAGCGGAAAGGGCAACGGTAACAGTAATGTAAGCGCACAGGCTGGTTTTCCCCAAAAGCTCATAGAGAAAGACAGTGAGTACAAAGAATGTATGCATAATAATGGGTCTTGGAGCAGAAAATGAGGAGTTGGAATACTAAATTGCTTATATCTCAGGAACCGTACGACGTAGAAAAAATGTAAAAGTCATATGATTTATGACTTTCCTGGCTAGTTTTGTACTTAGCCCCCATAAGGGGGCTAAGCATTTTTTCGACAAAAAGTCCATATCTCGCACAGTTTCCAAGATACGGGCCCTGAAAGGCGCGGAGAACACCATAATGTTATCCTTTGGGGGAAAAAAAGGGAAGTTCAGAGTGCCAGAACCTTGGCTCCTTGTAATATTTTTTCACCAAACCACTAAAAGGCACATCTGTGGGATGTTGGCTGTCTTCCCTCCAAATTTCAGCCCAAAAGACAGAACCGTTATTTTGCAGCAGGCTGCCAAAGGATTGCTGCAATGCGTCGGGCACTGTAATGTTATCCTATGGGAAAAAGCATCAACTTTGGAGTGCCGTAACTTTGCCACCATGTAATATTTTTTCAACACTGAAAGTCACATCTGTGAGATGTCAGCTCTGTTCCCTTCAAATTTCAGCCCAAAACACCAAACCGTTCTTTTGCAGCGGGGTGCCAAAAAATTGCTGTCATTTTCCCACAGCCTAGAAAAGTACTGTCGCAATTTGCGACAGCTTTTGCAAATCCATTCGACAGTGTCGCAAGTGCAACACTACTTTGCGAAAGTACTTTTTCCAGAAATTTGAAAAACATATTTCTGGGGTGTTGTACCCCAAAATAAAGACATGGCTAGCATTTCCTAGGTTGCTAGAGGGTCCCAATTTTAAATGCCGAGCATTTTTCTGATCACTAACTGAAAACAAAATGGCAGATTTACGACAGTAAAAGGGCCATTTGTGACAGTAGAAAGTGCATTTGCGACACTGTCAAACTTTTTGTTAACTTTTCCCATTGACTTAAAATGGAAAATTGTTTTTTGAATAACTTTTGAACTGTTTAATATTTTTTCACGAAATCTTCAAAAGGCACATCGGGGACCCCGGCCACACGTTTCCTAAAGATTTTGGACTGGTCATGCAAACCGTGCAACCTGTAGGCATGACAGTAAAATTCCAGAAAAACGTAAACGTGCGCACAGATCATGCTTAAAAACTCCACAGCCGTATATGCGACCAGTACAAAACTTGGCAGATCCCAGGGTATATTGGTCTTGATCGTGTATTCCAAATTTCAGGCAAATCCATCAAATGGTTGCAAAGTTATTAAGGTGAAAATTTTGGGTTTAACATGTAAATGGCTCCTCAACCCTAACTATAGTGGCACTACCGTGCCACTATAATATATATATATATATATATATATATATGTGTGTTAGGGTTGAGTAGGCACGTCTATGTTTAACTCAAAATTTTGTGCATTAATAACCTTGGACCCATTCAATGGATTTGCATGCAATTTGGTATATGCGGTGGGACATAGTAGGTCTCTTGAGTTCCCAAATTTCATTTTGGTCAGACTTATGGTGTTTGCATGCCAAAATGTTGAGAAATGCACTTTTCGACAGTTATGTGGGCAGTTTTTTTGTTTTTGTCTGTGGTGCTGTGTGGCCGTTGTGTGGTATGCTGCTCTGTGACTTGGCTCATCAGAAAGAGCTTGGGAAGAAAGAATATGCTATTTTTCATTTGGTGAAAAAATATTAATCCATTCAAAAGTTATTAAACTTTTAAGTTCCCATTAATAGTCAATTGGAAAATTTATATAGTTATTTTGCGAAAGAAGAATGGTGTTTTGACCATCTAGTCCCTCCTCACGATCAAAGAATTTCCAGGCTCACAATCAAAGAATCTTTGATCATGAGGAATTTTTTGATAGAAATGGGTCGCCATCTTGTTTTCAGTTTTCGGTCAGAAAAAATCAAATATCTTGGCTAAGAAGTGACTCCTGAAGAAAAACATGGATGGGTTTTGCTCAGGGGGTTTCTCTCTATCGAGCCACGGCTGTGATTTCACGTAATTTGGTCAAAAAATAGAGTTGAATTTTTAAAATCTTTGATTGCGGCTCATTAACGATCTTTGATCGCTAGCCTGCAAATTCTTTGATCGCGAGATTATTTGACAGCGATGTTTGATCGTGAGGGCACGACCAGATGGCCAGATGAAAAAATCAAATTTCTCAACCCAGGGGTGACTTATTAATCCAAATGAGGATGGGTTTTGCTCAGGGGGCTTTGTTCTATTGAGTCATGGCTGTGGTTTCACTTATTTTTCTATAAAAATTGACTTTTACCATTTTTTATTCTTTGATCGCAAGCCTGCAAATTCTTTTGTCATGAGCCTGCAAATTCTTTGATCGCGAGATTCTTTGATCGCGAGCTTTGATCATGAAGGAGGGCCTAGATGGTCAGATTTGGAGGGACAAGATAGCCCAAATTTACCAATTTTTTAAATTAAATATCTTGGAAACGGTTTGGTATTTTCACTTGAAATTTGGAGGGTGCTGACAGGATGTCCTGTACATGTGACTTGTGGTGTTTACATGTTGGACAATACATATTTTGTGAAGATATTGCATGGTGAAGTTTATGTTTTGCAGACAGCGTTTTCAATTCTGGTACTGGCTTGAAATTTATATGGTAGCTAACCTTACTGCCATGGATGAACTTTTCAGTCATTAGGTGTCTAAAATGTAAACAGGTGCAGAATTCTGCCACTCTGACGAATGAAAATCTCAAACTTTCAAATGTTATATCTCGGAAATGGTTTGGTCTTTTCAACTGAAATTTGGAGGGTATTGAGGGGATCTCCTGTACATGTGAAAGATGGTATTTAGATGTAGGAATTTTATTTTGCTGTGCAGATATTACACGCTGCACTTTATGTTTTGCATATAGTGTTCTCCACTGTGGTAGTAGATTCACATTTATAGGGTACCTAGTCTTGCTGCCATGGAGGTAATCTTCAGTGCTTAGGTATCTGACATGTAAACAGGTGTTGAACTATGCCAGTTGGATGACTGACACTTTGTCTTGTTTTAAGGTGGTGGTCCCCACGCTCCCACCCATATGTGCTGCCAGCAATACATATGATATTCAGTACTTGTACTCTTATCTTAGGCAGAAATTTGCAAGTTGGTGGGAGCATGGGGCCTGAAGGGCCTGTGCTCCCACCAATTTACGTGACTTTCTACTTTTCTATTCTTTCTCAAAAAGTAAGGAAATTCTATGCAAAAAACTTTGTTAATGCATTATTTAGGGTTAAAACACAAAAAGTCAGGAAATGAGACCTTTAGGGTTGCCCCCTCCCCCCTAGTGGACCTGCCCATCATCCCGATACTGACAGCTGATGGGGTGTGTCATTGGGGTTGTGAGGCCTAAATGTCACCCCATTATTCTTTACTGTGGCTTGTGAATATGATTACACATGGAATGGGGTGACATTTAGGCCTCACAACCCCAATGACATACCCCGTCAGCTGTCCATCTCGGGATGATAGGCGGGTACATGATGGGGGAAGGGGCAACCCTAAAGGTCTCATTGCCTGACTTTTTGTGTTTTAACCTTAAATGATGCATTAACAAAGTTTTTTGTATAAAATATTTATATCTATATCTATATCTATATCTATCTCAGATATGCAATGGAAGCAAGTGTAATAAATCATTTATGTGCACAAGAGCAGTTTGACCTCGGGTAACTGCATAAGCCACGAGTGATGTGTCCGAGGTCAAACTGCTCGAGTGCAGATAAATCATTTATTACACGTGTTTTCTACTGCATATTCCATTTATGCAATTCTTTTGTTTTTGCTTTTGTGGGGGCATTTGTTAGTCAAAAAAGTGAATAAGAATTTAATTTTCTGTCATTTTTTGCTGATTATAGAAATTCTAAAAGTAATCTAGAAATGAAAGACCTCTCCTTTTATAAATATTATTATGCTGAACAATTTTATGCACAAAGTACCATACTGTCATTTTTTGTTTAAGTTATTTGCATTTGTTTGATGAAAAAGTGCACACAAATTGAATTTTCTGCTGTTTTTTGCTAATTATGAAAAAACTACAAAGTATCCATAAATGAAACACCAATCATTTTGTAGAGATGTCTGTGCTGAGTAAACTTTGCACTCACAGTACCATGCTATCATTTTTCATTTTGAATTTGTTTACATTTGTTTGCTGACAAAATGAAGAAAAAGAGTTTTCTGCTTTTTTTGCTAATTATAAAAAACTGTAAAAGGTATCTCTAAATGAAACACCACTCATTTTGTAGATATTTCTGTGCTGAACAACTTTCATGCTCACAGTACCATGGTATAATTCTTCATTTTACAGTTATTCACATTTGAATATGGTTAGTACTACCACTGAGGCCAAACATAAGCACTTTATAGATAAATGGCTGATGACATAAGCACTGTGTGGATAAACAGCTGATGAGATAAGCACTGTATACATAAATGACATTTATGCACACAGTTACTCAGATACATGGATTTATCACATTCTGTTTATCTCCACCCCATATATATATATATATATATATATATATATATATATATATATATATATATATATATATATATATATATATATATATATATATATATATATATATATATATATATATATATATATATATATATATATATATATATATATATATATATATATATATAGTTTTCATGGCAAAAAAACTCTGTTTAATGCATCAGTTAGGGTTGTTCCACAGCGACAAAAGTGAGGAATTCGATGTTAGGATTGAAAACCCTAACTGCACATCCCTCCCACTCCTCACCACCACACACCCACACACATACAAGCAAGTAGGGAAGGACTAAGGCAACACAACCAATCACACCCAACCAGCAGGAGGTGTATACCTCTGTTACCGTAGGAAGTGGAGAAATCCAACTTCAGGTATCATACATTATTTACAAAGTTGTTTTGTGAGGTTAGTTTGCCTAAAAGTGAACCAAGCTGGCAGTAGCGAAAATGGTGTACCTCGCTCTGTTTTCAACATATGGGTGGCAAAAGGCATCATAGGCACCACAATGTTAGTCTACAGCAAATTGCTCAATTTCAGAACAGTGTAACTTTGTCATCCTTAAGTATTTTAGCACCAATGCAGGAAAATGCACATCTGTGGGACCAGGCCTTGCCACCCTGCAAATTTCAGCCCAAAGGACCCAACCATTTGCTTGCAGGATGATGGCAAAGATATGCAGTCATCAGGAGCATACTTTCGCAAACACGAAAGTGTCGCAAACTGAAGATACAAAAGTACCGCATTTGTGAATGCATATAAAATAGTGTCGCAAAATAATGTTGCAAATATGAAAGTGTCGCAAACAGAAGACGCAACAGTGTTGCATTTGCAAAAGCATGCAAAGTAGTGTTGCAAAATACTGTCACAAACACAAAAGTGTCGCAAATGCATAGCATGACACTGTCGCATTTGCGAAAGTGATTTTTGAAAGTATTTCAGGGAATGTGCAATATCCAGTTTTAGATCTTATGAACCCCAAAATACCATATGTGTAGTCTGTGTTATGTGTTGGTGGCAGCGTGTGGCCCAAGATGCCCAGTTGTTTGTAGTGATATGTGTTTTGCAGTGCAGGGAATGTCCGGGTTCAGAGTTAGCAGTGATGACCCCATGCCACAGTACGATGGGAGCATGGGTGTGCGGTATCATGGTTTAGATAGTTATATGTTATTTTTGTTACCTGCTTCTGGTTGTGTGTGATTGGTTGTGTTGCCTTGGTCCTTCCCCTACTTGCATGTATGTTTGTGTGTGGTGGAGGTGGGGTGGGGGGGAGCGCAGTTAGGGTTTTCAACCCTAACACCGAATTTCTTCACTTTTGCTTGCTGTGGAACAACCCTAACTGATGCATTAAACAGAGTGTTTTTACCATGACTGTGTGTGTGTGTGTGTGTGTGTGTGTGTGTGTGTGTGTGTGTGTGTGTGTATATGTGTGTGTGTGTGTGTGTGTGTGTGTGTGTGTGTGTATATGTGTGTGTGTGTGTATATGTGTGTGTGTGTGTATGTGTGTGTGTGTGTGTGTGTGTGTGTGTGTGTATATGTATATATATATGTATATATGTGTATATATGTATATATGTGTATATATGTGTATATGTGTATATATGTGTATGTGTATATATGTATGTGTATGTATATATATATGTATGTATATATATATATATGTATGTATATATATGTATGTATGTATATATGTATGTATATATATATGTATGTATGTATATATATATGTATGTATGTATATATATGTATGTGTATATATATGTATGTGTATATATATATATATATATATATATATATATATATATATATATATATATATATATATATATATATATATATATATATATATATATATATATATATATATATATATATAGTGGGTTGATAGTGCCACTGTTGTTAGGGTTGAGTAGGCAATTTAATGTTTAACTTCAAATTTTGCACTTTAAAAACTTTGCAACTGTTCAATGGATTTGCACAAAATTTGGTATGCACTCTCCTGGTGGTATATCTCTTGATCTACCAAGTTTTGTTTCGATCAGATTTGCAGATCTCATGCTGTGAATAATGAAAAAACATCAAAATTTGCCTTTTTGGGCTGTTTTTGACTCATCGTGCTGTGGCCACACTGTTTGGTCTGAACTTTTTAGGGTAGAAAGAGCTTGCTCCAAAGAACAAGCCATCATTGGTTTGGTGAAAAAATATCAATCTGTTCCAAAGATATTCCATTTTGAAATTTCAGGTTCTGAGCATGCTTAGTTCAATCTTTTGGATAGCTGCACTGTGTGAAAAGGGATTTGGGGCTCATAAAAAGGGATTTTGATAAGCTCATGAAAAGGGATCCTTGGAATCCTTTTTCATGAAAAGAAAATTCTCTTTTCTTGAGCTGCCATTTTGTTTTCTTTTTTCATCCCAAACAAAACATTATAACTTTACCCATGGATGTCTTCTGGAGACATCCAAGTATGTATTTTGTTTGTGTGGATGTCCTTTACAGTTCTGTGTCTTTTCTTTACTTTTCTGTGACCTCAGAATGCTTATTTTTAATTTTTAAAATCCTTTTACGTGACTTGCTCTGATCCCTTTTCGCGATACGAAAAGGGATTTTGACACCTCGTGAAGAGGGAATTGTGTCTCACAAAAAGGGATTGCTGACAGGGCCATCTGGTCTGACAACATCATTCCCTTTCTGTGAGCTGTCAAAATCCCTTTTGGTGAGCCGATTCCCTTTTTGCATTGCAAAAAAGGATTAGGACTTGTGGGATCAGATGGCCCTGTCAGTAATCCTTTTTCATCAGACAAATTCCCTTTTCACGAGGTGTCAAAATCCTTTTTTGCATCTTGAAAGGGGATTTTGACAGCTCACGAAAAGGGATGGCTGGCAGTGCAATCTGGACATAAAAGTTCTAGTTCTTTTTCACGATGCGAAAAGGGATTTTGACAGCTCATGAAAAGGGATTTTAAAAATGAATCCCTTTTCATGAGCTGTGAAAATCACTTTTTGTGAGTCGATTCCCTTTTCACAAGGTGTCAAAATCCTTTTTCACATCACAAAAAAGGATTAGGACTTTTGGGACCGGATGTCCCTGCCCTTAATCCTTTTTCATCAGACAAATTCCTCTTTCGCGAGGTGTCAAAGTCATTTAAAAAGGATTTTGACACCTCACAAAAGGATATTTAAAGTTTACTGTTTCTGTGTCATTTCACTGCAAAGAAATGTTTAGGAATTTCAGGCTGACATTTGCAGGGTATGAAGGGCTTACCCCAAAGATGTGACTGTTGCTGGTTTATTGGTAAAATTTACATCTCTTCCATACTTATAACATTTCGAAGTTTAGAAATTTCCCACAGGATAACATTGTGGTGGATGCATTACCACTTATATCTCAAAAATGGATAGAGATATGGATTTTTCGCTAAACGCAGCTTAGTAAGCATTGATATAGGTTGCCAGTCCATGATTACAACTGCAGTGGAATTTTTTCCCACATATTGATACCATTATGCAGAAATGGGAGTGAAGGGCCCTCCATTATGCAGTAGTGGGAGAAGAGAGTTCATTACAATGTCTCTACATGTATGGATAGATGAGAGCACAGGGCCCTTAGGGCACCGCACTCTAACAAATACCATTATGGAGTGATGGGAGCATGATGGGACTGGGCCCTGCACTACCACAGGGAGATGACAGTTAATTACAATGTCTATACACTCTCCACACACATTTGTAGCTGCAGGAGCTGCTCCTCGCCCGTCGATCGTTGATTCTGTCAAGCAAGTCTGTGACTGGCCCACTGGGTACTCCTCACCCATAACTGTAGCTGAAGGAACTGCTCCTCACCCATGGACTCTGCCAAACAAGTTTGTGACCAGTCCCTTGGGCACTCCACATCCAGGGCTGTAACTGCAGTAGCTGCTCCCCACCCAATGACTCTGCCAAGCATGTCTGTGACTGGCCCCCTGGGCACTCCCCAACCATGTCTGTAGCAGCAGGAGCTGCTCCCCACCTGTCGACTCTGCCAAGCAAGTCTGTGACTGTCCCTCTGGGCACTCCCCACCCATGGCTATAGATACCAGGGCTTCTCCCTGCCCATTGACTCTACCAAGCAAGTCTGTGACTGGCCCGTTGGGCACTCCCCACCTGCATCTGTAGTTGCAGGGGCTGTTCCCTACCCATCAACTCTGCCAAGCAAGTCTATGACTAGCCCCCTGGCCACTCCCCACCCATGGCAGTAGCTGCAGGAACGGCCCCCTGCCCATTGACTCTGCCAAGCAAGTCTGTGACCAGACCCCTGGGCACTCACCACCTATGGCTGTAGTTGCAGGAGCTGCTTCCTGCTCATCGACTCTGCCAAGCAAGAATGCACCCTATGATTTCTCCAATGGACACTGCGCCCTACCAGTACTACAGTTTTTTAACTTGGTGCCTTTTTTTATTGGGACTGTAAGCCCTCCTCAACTCTCCGGGCTTGGGGAATATTTATTTGTACTTGCAAACACCTTGCCCTTGCCTGTCTTGAATACTTTTAATTAAGATTAAATAGATCTACAGTGGAAAAGTCACTTGCTAGGAGCTGGCAGATTTTGAACTCCCACTACAGCTAACCTACACCATTGTATTTTAAATATACAATAACTTTTTATCTACAGTGTAAAAAGCCATTGCCTGTTACACAGATAATTGTGTTAGTGAGGTTACCTGCTCCTGAGCTCCGATCTGAGTGCTGCACTCTTGGAGCTCTCATCCATAACCGGGGCATTGACTAATGTCAAGCTTCCTCATCCCACAAGCTGCTTTTTAATTGGATCTTCCCTCAGCAGGAACAATCAAGTAGGAAGCTCCACACAGCTTTCATTATCAGGGAAAATATTTACTGGGACCTCAGCTAAGCTCAAACTTCAGAGTCCTTATAAAGATAATCAGGAAGAAGCCTGCCTGTTTCCTACTACTCTGATTTTGGCCACTGCCTTCCTGCCCACCTGTGGCTAACCTGCCTTTTATAGTCACACCCAACCTTGGCTGGTCTGCCTTTTATAGTCACAATTGGTCATTTGACTAAGTGTCGATTTCCCCACTAGCAGCTTATACTGATTAACCTGCAGAGGACAGCAGACTGTACCACTTCACTATAAATGAGATTTGTGCCTTCACAGCCAAATAATTCAAGCTAAAAGTGACTTGAACTTAACCCAACTAAACAGCCCTGCTATTCCTCTCTTTCTTGTGCTCCTCACCCCTGTCACTCCTATTGTCTGAAGGTTCCCCCTTGCATCAGCTACTTGTGCTGCTTCCACGGCAACCTTACTTCAGCAATTGTTCTTGTTTTGTCCTTTTGCTCACCAAGTTCCATTTAATAGATCTAAACATGAACCCTGCTGCTTTACTCCTACTCCTGCCCTCCATCTCCTACATTCTCTCCCCACACCCCTCATTCTCCCCTCTGGCTGTTTTCACCCCACCTCCTTCTGCACCCCTCGCCTAAAATTGCACTTTATGCCCTTCTCACCAACACCTAACCTTATACCTGTGCCCTCCTTTCATATGAGTCCCCCAGCATCTACCACCTCAAATAACCTACTGCCTCACTCTTTTACAGTGCTGTAGATGAAAACCATACTCCATCAACACCACTAATTGGAGGAAACTCCCAACCACTTTCTCTGTGTTCCTGTTCATCTTGCTCATTGCTGGAGATGTAGAGCAGAACCCAGGTCCCTCTATGCTTGAACAAGTGCCACTCACCCTCAAAGGTCTAAAAGTCATGCTTGTCAACATTAGGAGTCTCCTGCCAAAATGGACCTTTTAAGCTGCTGGCTAACCCAGAACTCCCCCAACATCCTATGCCTCTCGGAATCCTGGCTATCCACCAAAACCCATGACTCTTCCCTCACCTTTCCGGGCTACTCTATCATCTGCAAGACCATGGAAAGAGAGGAGGTGGAGTCACTATGCTCATAAAGCAACCCCTTACATGCTGTCTTCTGAATAAAGAATCCCACCTTGGATCACATGAGCTGATCCTAGCCAAATTCTCCTTTTCCTCTACTCTCCCCACCTTCATTGATGTGGTCTGTGCCTCCCCCTGACTTGGACAAGATGCACTCGCTGAGTGTATCTCTGCTCTGCTGCCATTAGCAAACTCAGGTGAACTACTACTCTTGGGAGACTTCAACCTAGACTGGCTCTCCCCCTCCTTAAAGCCCACCACCTCCAAAAATTGAATCCTTAAACCTCATCCAGCTAATTACGGAACCAACCCGTTACAACACCGTTCCTCAAACTACTCCCTTATTGATTTGGGTTCTCTCTTCCCATCCCCACAGAATTTACACTGTAGGAATACTTGACCCTGCCCTAAGTGATCACTGTCAAGTTCTGAGTAAAGAAAACCCTACTGCCAAGTCAGCACCAAAATACATCAATATACTATACACCCCCTAAATTCACTCAACAAAAACTCCCACCTCTCTGATTTACAAAATGCAAACTGGGCACCTGTTCATGCTGCAGTAGATGTCGACACTGTCCTAGCCCAGTTCACTAACACTTTCACAAGTATCTGGGACCATCATGCCATGGCTAAGAAAGCAAGGGTTAGGAAACACCACCACCCCTGAATCACAGCCCTGATAGTGGTCCTCTGCAAAACCCGTAACAATGCCTGGTCTGCTTTCAAAGTTCCCCTAGCCCCACATGCTAGACAAGCCTACAACACCACAAGAAATGCTTGCACCAAGCCCATTAGGCAAGCTAAGGCTGACTATTTCATCTCAGCAAAGCACATCCAATCTCCTTCTGGAATGTAGTCCACTCCATCATTGGCACACCACCTCAAACCAGTACCCCCACCATCAAGCAGAATGCCATTACTATAACCGACTCTGTCCAAGTTGCAATTACCCTCACACTTTTTTCACTACTTGTGCTGTCCCTGACTAACCCACACCCTCCCCAACTACATTCAAGTCCACCACACAAAACCAGCCCTGCAAAAACTTCCTAGTTGTCCCAGTCTCACCTAAAGAGGTACTGGATGCCCTCCTATCCCTTAATCCATCTCTAAGTCTAGTCCAGGCGGCATACATCCCAGTCTACTGCATCTATCAGACCATTATTACTCTATTATTACTCTCCCCTTCACCTTCATAATGAACCTATCCTTCTCCTCAGGCACAGTTCCCAAAGCCAGGAAGTCGGCCTGTGTCATCCCTCTCCACAAGGGCCGTGATCTAGCAAATCTAGGAAACTACCAACCAATCTCCCTCCTCCCCACCCTATCTAAGGTACAGGAATGCCTAGTACAATTCAGATTGACCGATTTCCTCACCTCCACAAATTACCTGTCCCTCTATCAATCTGGCTTCAGAAAACACCATTCCACCATATCCTCCCTTCTCTATGTTACCGGTCATATCCTATCTGCTGCTGACAAAGGACACCTCACTGCTACAGTCTTCATTGACCTGGCAAAGGCCTTAGACTTTGTTTCCCACCCACTGCTTCTAAACACACTTGAGGATGCAGCCCTCCTACCATACAGTGGTTTACCTCATACCTCACAAACAGATGTCAATTGGTTAAGATAGCAAACTCCTCTTCCCTTTACCTCTCAGTCTTAGCAGGCATTCCCCAAGGCTCAATACTTGGCCCCATCCTTTTTGCCATCTTCATAAACAACCTCCCATCCATTTGCTCCAGCTTCCTCATCCATATGTATGTAGATGACACCATCCTATTCACCTCTGGCCAGACCCTACCATGATTCAATCTGCCCTGCAATAGGATTTCCTCTCTGTTCAATCTTGGTTCCAAGCTAAACAACTCAAAATAAACACATCAAAAACTGTCTCTATGACCTTCAGAACATCTCAAAAATTAGTCGGAGCTCTCCCAGCCCTACCCATCACTTCTCTGGTTGGCACTCCACTTGCAGAAGTCTCATCCAAAAAATATCTAGGCATCTGGTTGGACCCACTACTTAATTTCTCAAACCATATTGACTACATCACCTCTAAACTTTGCCCTAAGCTTGGCATCATTTACCACAACAGAGACTCCCTCTCACTCCCTGTTCTATGTGAATTTCTGACTAAAATGATAACCCTGAATTTTGACTATGCTGATATAGTTTATGGCACCTCACCCACCTCCTCACTTGCCAGACTTGACTCCCTCTTCTATGCCTTCTGTCGTTTTGCCTCCAACTCTCCTTTTAGGACACACCAGTGCTGTCTTCTCTCTTCCCTGGAGCTTTCTCATCTTTTCCATTGGTACCTCAGCCACTCTGTCTCCTTTATCTCCAAATATTGGTTCAACCTATTTCTCTTCTACCTCTCTGTACACCTTACTTCTGCCCCCTCCTCTCCATACTCCCTACAATCTAGGGATTCCCACTCTTTCTTCCTTCCCAAACCATCATCTAACATAGGCAAACCTGCCTACACCTATCGGCTCCCCTCTCGCTGTAACTTGCAACCTCCCCTCCTATGCAACTCTCTCTCTCATGCCTCAGTCAAATCTCAACTGCTCCTCCTGCCTACCCCCGCATGCTCTTATAACAACACATAACACTAACACTAGTTGTATGTCTGCATTGTATATATCTAATGCTGGTATCATTTTGTACCCTCCTACCTAAATTGTTTGTAGCTATTACTGTATTTCAGTTTACTGTTTACTGTATTACTGTATTCTGTATTTTGTTTTCCTTTATTTAAATCCTGTATACTGTTATCCAATGCTCCCCTTCCCTGGATTGCACCTAGAGATGAGCCGTGGCTCAGTGTGCCTTTCCCGGTTACCAAATGTTTAAATAAATAAATAAATAATATGCATGCATGGGAGCACAGGGCCCAGAGGGTCCTGTGCATTCACAATACACTATAGATTGATAGGAGTCGAGACCCCAGAGGGCCCTGTATTCCCACAAACATATAAGGATAAGATTACACTTTCTCAAAAAGTAAGGAAATTCATTGCACAAAACTTTATTAATGCATCAGTTAGGGTTAAAGCAACAAAAGTAGGGAAATGAGGTGTTAGGGTTTCCAACCCTAACACCCCACAACTCTACCACCCCATTCCCACCTTCTACACATCAACAGGCATTGGGGTGAGCCTTGAGGTTGCCAGACCTTACTCTAACCCCATTCTCCTATACTATACCATCTCAGCTTCCTTACACATGGAATGGGGTAAGAGTTAGAGCCAACAACTCCAAGGCACACATCTACGCCTGTTGGTGTGTGGAGAGTGGGGGTTGGGTAGTAGGACTGGGGGGAATGTTAGGGTTGGAATCCCTAATGCCTCATTTCCCTATCTTTGTTGCTTTATCCCTAACTGATACATTAATGAATTTTTTAATGAATATTTATAGATAGATACACATAGCTAGATAGATAGATAGCTACAAACAGATAGATACACATAGATAGCTACAGACAGATAGATAGATAGCTACAGACAGACAGATAGATAGATAGATAGATACTGTATATATTATTGGCAAAAAACTTCATTAATGCATCAATTAAGGTTCATATTAAAGCAACAAAAGTATGGAAATGCGGTGTTAGGGTTTCCAACCCTACCGCACTGTCAGCGACATTTTGACAGTGCAGTCCCCTACAGCGACAACAGCGCCATGTCACTGTAGGGAACCCGCTGGAACCAAGCACTGTCTGTCAGGGGTCCTGCACCCTCCTGAATCAGCTCCAACTCAGAGTTGACAATCCAAAGTGGGGGGTGCAGGGGCAAAGCCCCCTGAAGAAAATACTTGTTTTAATATGAAACCAGCAGCTGACTGCAAAATGCAGATGACCTGCCAGTTTCGTTTTCTGGTTGTTCAACAAAACTTTTGTCGACAACCATTGGTGGATCCACCCTACCACCCCACACCACTACCACTCTCCACACACCAACAGGTGTTGGTGTGTGCCTTGGTGTCATCAGCCCTAACACTCACCCATTCCATGTGCAAAGAAGTAGAGATGGTACAGTATAGTATAGGAGAATGGGGTAAGTGTTAGGGCTGACAATGCCAAGGTGCACTCTTGACATCCATTGGTGTGTGGAGCATAGGGGTGAGGTGGGGGTGGTAGGGTTGGAAACTCTAACACTGCATTTCCGTGCATTTGTCACTTTAATATGAACCATAACTGATGCATTAACAAAGTGTTTTGCCAAGAATTTCCTTACTTTTTGGAAAAGTATAATCATAGTTTTATTTGCTTGTAGGAGTGCAGGGCCTGGAGGGCCCTGCACTTCCAACCATCAATAATTCTTCACAGATTGTAATTGTATCCTTTTTTCCATGTGGGAGCACAGGGCCCTCCAGGTTCTGCCCTCCTATCACTCCTTAATGGTATTCATATTTGCATGTGGGCTCCATAGGACATTTGTATGGCAAAAGTGATGAAATTGTCAGCATAGCCATGTCATTACCCCACCTGATGTACCCTGCACATAAATGTTTTGAATCACCACCAAAATGTAATTCTGTGCAACAACAACGTCATTCCTCGCCACAGGTGCAAAAACACATTTTGGCCAAAATTTGAAAAATGACAGCTATGATACACAGTTAGTGGGGTAATAACAAGTCTATGTTGAAAATCTGTCTAAATATTTTCAAGTTCCGAAGTTATGAGCGTGTGTAGCGAAATTGCAACAAATGGTCATAACTCTGCCATTTTTTAACATTTTGACCCCAAATTTTCAGCATATACTTTTAGAGACCCCACCTCAAGAACAATATGACTGTCATTATGGAAATCCTTCCAAAAAGGTGAATTCATCAAGTGACCATGAAATCACCTTTCAGGCATGAGTTGTATATTTACAATCATAGGGCCCGATTCTAGAAGGGTGGCGCAAGTTGCTGCCAAACGCAACTTGCACCACCCGTACCTGTGACATTGACCCTGTGCCCTATTCTAGTAGGGGCAGGGTCATTCCAACTAAGTCCTGCAACTTGAGACATGCAGCCAGGTATACTGAACTGTGGGTGTACCTGGTGAGCATGTTGTAAGCCACAACAGCAGGGCAATGTGGTCAACCCTCCCCCACCCATGCCCAATCCCCTTAGTTGCCAGCTGCAAATGCAGTGGATAGGTAGCCCTGGTAGTCTAGTGGCTCCCCCAACTGTTTAATAATAAATGAACAGTCCTGCCTCCCTGGTAGTCTAGTGCCCCCCAACTGTACAATAATCATATCGTTCCCTATCCCTGGTAGTCTAGTGCCCCAACTGTAAATTAATAAAAATGAATCCCCATTGCCCTGGTAGTCTAGTGCTCTCCCCAATTGTACATAAATAAAAAAACAAATCCCCATTTCCCTGGTAGGCTAGTGGTCACCCACCCCCAAACTGTACATAAATAAAGAAGGAATCCCCATTTCCCTGGTAAGCTAGTGGGGAATGGGAGTAATGGAAAACTTTGATATGTAATAACTTTTGAATGGATTAATATTTTTTCACCAAACCTTCAAAAGGCACACTTGTTACACAACCCTGATATCCCCTAAACATTTCAGACCAAATCCCCAAGCCATTTCTGAGAAACTAAGTGACAAAGAATTTACACAAAAATGGTAATCATCACATTTTTTGACACTCTGTATCTCCGCATCCGCACATCTGAACAGGACAAAACCTGCAACATCAAGAGATCCTTGGTCCTCAATACAGCACAAAAAATTTCATGTGAATCAGTCAAATTGTAGCAAAGTTATTAAAGTACAAATTGTTGGGTTTAACAGATGTTACTGTTCAACCCTAACTATAGGGCGTGACCATGTGCTATAAAATATACATATATACACATATTTACATATATACAACAAGGCAGGTCATTGCAGTTTGCAAATAGGCACAATATTTTTTTCAGTGTAGTTTACAAGTCCCACAACATCATATCCTCACTGTTAGAGCATTGCTTTTATCAGTTTCCAAGCAGGCACAATAGCAGAAGTAGTATATTATAATATCATTACAGAATCCCCCCGGAACACCTGAAAGTGTGTAACTTTTAGGGGTTCACTAAACAAGATGCATGGTGTTCTGCCCAGTGAGGACAGGCAGAAGGAGAGTGTTGCACCAGTGGATCAGTCTGCTTAATAGTGGTGTGGGAAGGGACAGTATGGTAGGTAGCAGACTCTGCAGATTTAAAAGGCTGGTAGCTAAATATTTACTCCATAAAGCAAAAGTCTCTTTTGTTTTAATATTTTTGTTGTGCCCTTCCACCTTGGAGGGTTTAATATTTGCAAGCTTTTAAGTGTTAAGTAGGGAATCACACTCCTTGGCTCTGGCGTGCTGCCTACAGGCATTGTATAAAACATGATCCTTTTATCTAGTTTGGCTGAGGCCAGGCTAGCACACCCATACTCCCCAGCATGACTGAATGTCAGATGGAAGACTCAGCAATACCCTTCCTCTCCTTGCAGGAATCACAGGTAGCGTTCATCAGTCTAATCAATTCTGATTTCAAGTTCAGGCACATAGTAGTAGGGCCCTTACTTAGCAAGGGAGTGACAACCCGAAATATCAGAAAGAAAACTACAATAATAAGAAATACCCAAATCCATTTCCATATACTTCTCAGACCAGGGATCAGATTGCTGATACAGGCCTGTACCTTAGAAATAGCATCCCATAACCTTTCCGGTTTGAACAATGAAGTATTATTCCTGTGTTACTTTGCCAAATACATTTCATCAGCACTATGCTGTTTATCAGATGCAAGAGATGTTAAAGTAACAGTTTGTTTTAAGGTCACAAACTCCTTTAACCCATAAGACATGGAAATAAAAGGAATATGTCCAATAGCAGGACACGGGGTATACACTAGGTACAACAGGTAAAAAGTCATTGTCACATTCATATTGTATGTGTTAAAAATGTGGCCAGTGCTGGCCATGTTGAGCCATTGATTGAAATACAATCAGGATTCAGGATCACATAAGTACTGTTCAATAATATATGTACTGTATTATGTGCAAGGTCTGATATCTTGTTAACTTTCAGTGGGCATGCCAATTTCACAAGGAGTGTTTGCCTTTCCTTCACATGTGTACAGTCCCTCCTGCCATAGTTCACAAGATTCACATTTGTATCCTTTCCCTTTTCCCTCACTATATGTAATGTAATCATAAGGGGTGTCTATGACAGCATAAAGTGTAGGATTAGGTGAATAAAACCCAACATTGACTACAGCATATCCAGTACCTAATTGTCCTTTAAATATAACTGGCATTATATATAAGGAGCTTCAAACAAAAGCCACAATCTTTTGAAGCCAAATGATAGGGATACACTGTTGCAGCAAAAGACAGGGCAGGATTTTCCAAACGTGGTGCAGGGCTTACGTTTAGCCCTGCGCCACAACACTTTGGTTCTGGCAGTGCGCCAAATCCTTCTTTGCAACTTCCCCCAATTTTAATCTCAGTTTTGACTGCTTTGACAAATTACGGCAGCTTGCACCAAATATTTGGAGCAAGCTCTGTATAACACGCCCCCAGGATTGCTGCAGGTTAGACCAGAAAATAACCTTTTGAAACAGGCATACATCAGCATTCCTTCTCCATGGAAGTCAGGTTAAAATTTGTTTTAAAAGGATTTTTATTGCACAAAGATTATTAAAACCACAGCAAACATGTGCAGTGGTTTTAAAAATATTTATGCAATAAAAAGTCTTTTAAAATGAATTTAACCCTGACATCCATGGAGAAGGAATGCTGATATATGTGCCTGTTTCCAAAAGAAGTAGCATACTGAGTCTTATCAACATGAGCACCATCACCCTAGTGCATACTTTTGTGGTTTGAAACTGTTAGACCAGAAAATGTTGGTCTAACTTGCAGCAATTGCCGCACGGGTTAGAGAATCCTGTTAAATCACCGCAGGCCCCATGCGCCATATTGTCAGTGCATTGGTGCTTGTGGCGATGTAGGACATCCAAAAATCCAACCTACAGCATCTAGCTCTAAACTCTGGGCAATATCTGAGTCTGTGCTATAGGTTAATTGTTGTATAAATGTAGGCTCCCACTAGTTCCATGGGTATTATGTGATTTCTCAAATCAGAGAATGTTTCTTACCGTAAACGATGCATCTCTGACTGAA
The DNA here is from genome assembly GCA_016271365.2 of Neoceratodus forsteri. Classification (NCBI taxonomy): domain Eukaryota; kingdom Metazoa; phylum Chordata; order Ceratodontiformes; family Ceratodontidae; genus Neoceratodus; species Neoceratodus forsteri. The sequence continues at coordinate 305,456,141 of CM057454.1, read as the reverse complement.
CCACACTATCATGCTGTGTTTCTAAAATGTTTTTCTGCATGATGTTGAAAGACATTTATTTCCCTAATGTAATATTCTTAAAGTTCTGCTCTGATTTATTAAGTGCTTCATTAAGACTACCTATGGCTTTAAGTAAGTGGTCAATAGCTGCCCCTTGCTGGGCTACTTGTTAAGTATGAGCTTATTATCACTATCAGTACTCTTACCTCCTCCGGGGAGCTCTACCTGCTGGGTGATCTCAACCTTAATTGAATTTCACCTGCACAAAGTAAGACCCGTAATGACATTGCAGCACTCAAATGCTCACAACTAATCACGGAACCCACCAGTCACAACCATAATTCCCAGAACCACTCCTTATTAGACTGGGCCCTAACCTCACATCTTCACAGGGTAATCTAATCTTGCCTTCTGCCTGATGCCCTCAGCAATCATCATATGATCTATCTAGTTAGAAAAATACACAAACTCAAGGCACCACACAAATTATTAACTTCTCGCTCCTACAAATCTCTTGACCTGGCCCCGCTACTTCTGGAACTAATGCAGGCTAACTGGACACCAGCATCCTCGGCTATTACCATAGATCAAGTCCTAACACACTTCAAAGATACCCTTCTCACTATCTGGGATAAACATGCCCGTTTAAAGCAAGTCAGGGTGCGTGGCAGTCACCTTCCCTGGGTCACTCCTGAACTCGTGGCCTGTAAACAAGCCTGTGATAAGGCCTGGAAAATGCACAAATCCTCCAAGCTCCCCCGGGACCACTCTATCTACTGCTTGCTCCGCAATGCCTGCACAAAGCCCATTAGACTGGCAAAAGCTGAATACTTCCAAACCACCTTTAATTCAAACATTAACAACCCTTCCAAATTCTGGAAGGTAGTGCATTCACTCTTCCTCCCACAAACTAAACCCCCTTGCCCAGTACTTAACATAAATAATCAACCCATCGCTGACCACGCTAAAGTAGCAGCTGTTTAACACGTACTATACAACCTGTGCCACCTCCTTGCTTGCATCACTACCTTCTCACCTTACCACTCTGCCCCCTCCCTAAACCTTCCTCCCTGCAACAGCCTTACACGGAAAGTTTCTCCTTCTCACCCATTTCCCCTTATGATACTCAAATGGCCCTTCTCTCCTTGAATCCCACGAAAGGCAACTCCCCTGATAGCCTGGACCCTAAGCTGTTATACCTCTCTACACCTGCTATCTGTACCCCACTGTCTGATCTCCTCAATCTGTCCTTTCACTCTGCATCTATCCTCAACCCCAGGAAACATGCAACAGTTCTCCCTCTACCTAAGGGTGGTGATCTCTCATCCCCTGGGAACTATCACCCCATCTCCCTTCTACCCACTCGGCTAAACTCCAGGAACACATCGTTCTCTCTCAACCCTCCTCCTTCCTAGATGATACAGCCCTTTTTTACACACTACCAATCTGGGTTTAAGAAGAATCACTCCACTACCACCTCCCTCCTCAGACTCACTGACTTTATCCATACGGTCATGGATAAAGGTCACTTCACATCTGCTACCTTTGTCGACCTTGCTAAGGCTTTCGACACAGTCTCCCACTCCCTAGTCCCTCTTGTCAGCTGGCCTGTCTCAGTCTGCCTGCAACTGGTTTCTTGCCTACCTGGTAGATAGAACACAATCAGTCAAAATAGCTGACTCCATGTCCCTGCCACTACCTATATCCACTGGTGTGCCCCAAGGCTCAGTACTTTGCCCACTGCTATTCTCTATATTTCTGAATGACCTCCTCTCAGTATGTTCCTCTTCGACCATCCATGTGTATGCCAATGACATGGTGGTCTTCACCTCTGGAACTACTGCCACTGATGTATCATCCAGACTACAGTTTGACTTCATCAATGTTCAATACTAGTTTGAATCACATCAACTGTTCCTTAACGCTAAGAAAACAGTCTCCATGACCTTTGGCACTAGGCAGAGACTCTCTAGGCTAAACTCCCTGCCCATGTTCCACACCCTTGATGGGACAAAATTCAAGGACACCACCTCCTTCAGATATTTAGGTGTCTGGCTGGACCAACACCTACATTTTTCTATACATATTGATGCTATCCTGAAAAAATTGCACCCTAAACTGGGAGCCCTTTTCAGGAACCGTGCCTGCCTTCCACTCCTGGCAAGGCAAGACATTGCACCGAAAATGATCCTCCCCATTTTTGACTATTGTTATATAGTCTACAGTGCTGCTTCCAAGACCTCCTTAGCCAGATTGGATCCCCTCCTCAATGCTTTCTGTCACTTTGCGCTTGACTCTTCCTCTTGCACTCATCATTGTGCCCTGTATCACCATCTAGCCTTCCCCTCCCTAGAATGCAGATGTCTCTCTCACTGTGCAAATTTCACATCTAAATACTGGTTCTGTTCTCTCTCTCCTCTTACCTCTCCTCTCTACTTGCAGTTCCTCTCCCCTCCTCCCACCTCCTTTGATCCATTGATCGATGTTCTCTAGCCATTCCTTATCAATCCACTTCCATAGGTCAGGAGGCTTTTTCCTACCGGTTCCCTAAACTTTGGAACAACCTTCCCCATCCTATTAGGTCCTACTCATCTGCAGTTTCTATCTCCTTGGCCATCTGTAACTATTATTCCCCAAGCTGTTGTTGTTTTTAGCATCCCCCTACTCACTTTTACTCCTTCAAATGCCCTCTTTCCTATGCACTCTACTTCTTACTTCACTAATCCTTCCTCCTTATGTATCACCCATCACCTTTACACCACCCCAGTCCCTGGTCTAAGCCACTCTGCAGAGTCACACCACCCTGAAGGGCCTTTCATCCACCACTGCAGTCCCTTCCCACTCTCCTGTTCCTCTCCCGGGGTTTGACCACCCTGCTGGGTCTATTTATATGAAAGGAGAGTAGCCTCCGGTCTATCTCCTTACTCTTCCACTCCCTCCCCTAATGTTTTCCCCTGTAATAGACTCAATGGGCACCCAGTTGTGCCATGCATAGGAACAGACTAGTAGCTTTCTTAGTACTTGTTACTCTCTTGTTTCCAGCCACTGTTTATTATGTATTGTACTTGTATAACTGATATGGATCTCCCTTCTGTTCTACTCTGCACTTATTCTGCCCCAAGCTTGCATATGCACTAGATGGTGGTTGTGCTTTGTTCTCAAAGTTTATGGTGATTATGTATGTACTGTTGTATCATTTGTTTGCACCAGCTGGTGGCTAGCCATCTTCAGCTATTTGTTCAACTGTTATACCTATCTGTAAACCTCCCCACCACTACCATCACCACCAGGACACTTCTGGAAACAAGCTGGCCACAGCTCATTTTGCCCTTCTGGTGAAATATTTTCAAATAAATAAAGTATCATACATACTTATGAAAGCTCCAGTAAGACCTAGGAACCACTTTAGCTCTACTTATAAACATATAGTGGTTTTCTTCCACTGGTTCATAGAAATATGATTTATTGCCCTGGTTTCTCAAGTCAGTCACTTCACAGCTGCTCATCACACTGTTCCTAACTTTCTCATCCCATTGTTTGTTCATGCATTCTTCGGCTATTAAAACTATAGAGGAGATGCTCAGGGTCACATAATGCAAAGGCTGTCTCTCTCTACGTGCACAAGTGAAAAAGGGATCGTCATCCTCATAACTCTTCATAGTTATATCTCCACAGTTGTTGCAGTCTATAACTTTGTTGGGGGAATTATAGGAGTAATTAGCTACAAGATCCTCTTGCCAAGTAGTACCTTTTCTCCATTCCTCAAAACATACAAATACCTCCTTTGAAAAGTCCTGACCTCCAACTCTCTGCAGCAGTAGTTCTCGATTACAGTAATTTATCTTACTTCCCAAGGATGGCCCAGAATACTTTAAAGTATTGAATGATAGCCTATCTAACCTTGCATTCTCGTGAGCCTTAGCATTCATAAATGTTCTACGTGAATTTTTGATAGGGTCATAAAAAACATGCAACTCATCAGGGCAAGCCAAAATAGCTTTATGTTGCAAAATCTCAGTCCAGTTTGCAATCATGGTAGGCCCAAAGGGATCCCCCCATGATGTACACCTCCATCTCGGCATGTTCCTCCAATCAAAATGTACTGTTTTCCCCAGAGTAATTACTGCACATAGCCCAAAGGCTTTAAAACACTTTTGCTCTTTTGTCTCTTTCTGAAACTTTGAGTACCCAAAGGAGAAATTAAAATTGAGAATTTTTTTTTTTATAAGTGGTGTAAAGATTTTCTGTGTCCTTACTGTCTGAGTCCAATAAAGGCCCTCCCTTTATGTTTATCTTTGTCAGTCTAGCTGTATAGCTTGTACCCTGACCATTTGTTTATATAGCCACATTGGGTTCAAGGGAATCTTTAGTGGTATTAAAAGCAATTGATTACTTAAAAATATTGGGTACGTCATCTGATCATACACAATCCCTTTTCATACTGGCATTGACATTCCTCATTGAGTATGGGACACTTGTAAATGATCATGCTGCATTATCAAATCCAAATTCAGGGTGAGGTTCCTCTGTGACCCATAATGGAACTATGATTATTTGTACAACCCAGAAGGTGCTGTTCCAGTCCTCTGTGTATCAGGAGTATAACCAAACCTTCAATATACAAGCTATAACAGCTATTGCCCATAGTACATTTGCCAAAATAAAGAGATACCAAACTTTCTCCATTATTTCAAATGCAAGAGTCTAAAGCAACATGGTCAAAATGAAACAAACTGTCCAGTCTTTTAAAAGCCCTTTGCATTAGCATTGCCAGCTTGTAGTTCTTGAGATAAAGACCAATGTACTGTATGTTGTTTCAACAATTCAGAGAAGAAGTTACATCATCCTTAAGATTCTTTTTTTCTGTTCCTTCATAGACTCGGTCAACCTTTGTGGCAGTTTGTTAGCTGACTTTTCTCCTTCAGGACCTTATAAAAAGGAGAAATACTGACAGAAAACATGTATATATTAATACTAGCTGTAGTTATCAGCTCCCTTTAAATAGTTTTGTTTGGACCACATGCAACCACTTTTCCACTGGCTTCTTCTGATCTGTGATTCTAACTTTTATCACAGCGGGAGACAATTTGTCTGCTACCACAAACGGTCCCCTCCAAAATTTGTGCAAGATATGATCAGGGATCTGATAATCCAGTTGGAGCTGAGTAGCCACAAAGTCAGCAAGCCATTTGACTACCACAAGGGTCACAAGTCTGACTTCAGTTTTGCCCGCAGTTAGCAGCAGGAGCTGCTAAGAACTTTTTAGGCCAATCCATGGCCACAGAGCAAGTGAGGGGGGCAGGATTCCAAGCTGCTCCATTTGGACTACATTTACTTTGGCTTGCTCAGTTGGAGCTGAACAGCCACATGGCCAGCATGCCATTTGGCTACTACAGGGGTCGCGAGTCTGACTTCCAGGATCCCTCCTGCTACTCACCAGCATTTTTGCCCAAAAGTTAGCAGCAGGAGCTGCTAAGAACTTTTCCAGCCAATTCACAGCTGCAGTGTGAGTGAGGAATGGGATTCCAAGCCACTCCAGTATCTTTTTAGCCTCCCTGTCCTAGCGGTCCCATGTGAGCAGTCTCGGCGTCAGTGGCACAGCAAGAGTGGGAGTCACTATAGGGGAGATGCCAGGACGCCAGGAGATTCTGCTCAAATCCCATCCTGCTAGTGTTTGTAAGTATGTAACTCCAGTGCCTGTTGCATATCTAGCTCTGTTTAAATCTGGCAGCATTTTAACAGTTTACATGCACTACTATGTCTAATATCTGTTTGCCTGCTTGCTTATATATATATATTGTGCTTTGTGTGTTACCTACAGCTTACTGGATGTAAGCGCTCTCTGTGTTATTATTTTTCTGCTATCAACATGGTCTAGAAGTAGGCTTACTGATTACATAGAGAATAGTGGATGGGCAAGTATGCACAACCAGTGTGTTGTGCCACTGAGGGGTTCTGATTCCATATGACCTCGAGGAGAAGCTCGAGAGGTGCATGAGAATCAGAACCTAATAACACAACACACTAGTTGGTATAACGATAACCATCCATTATTTTTATAATTGTATGGTGCCTCTGCGATAATTTAAGTGAGCATTTTAATTTTTAAAACGTGAAGAATTCTTTCTACTGCGTTTTAGTCTGGTATTCAAGTCAGGTTGCTAAGGTTAGTGCTGTGGTTGTTAGGGACCAAACATCCCACATCTATAGCATGGTCTACCATTGGCTGTCAGTTGCCTTTGGGAGGGGATTCGAGAAAAAAAAAAAAAAACATGGCGGACGTATCTCTCGCTAAGCGAGAGTACCTCGAGTGAAAGGATTCACCTGTTAATGTGAGTAGTTTTAAGTATCTGGTTGAGCCTGCAGTTTTTTAATAGCTTAAAGTATCTGGTCAATCCTACCTTTTTTCATTGCGCCCTGTTCGTCATCAGTTCAGGGGATGATCGTGCCACTGCCGCTGCTCTGAGTTTTTCTGTGTCTGGTCCACTTTTAAAACGGCTGAGCGCGTGCAGCCTCTAGAGGCTTTCGAAATGTTGTGTAGTACAGTGTGGTACAATCACGTTCCATGACCTTTTGAACTGTGGTACAACATTTTGAAAGCCACGGAGTTCCATACACAACAAGCCTTCACCATACACTATAATATATTAGTGGTGCACACTGCATCATTGCTACTATTAGTGCTATTGTACTGCCTTCTATAATTTCATGTATTGTACTATACATCTTATTGTCCTATTCAAATTGCTTAAACTGCTGATATCATTAGTACTGCCAATGTCTATTGCTCATATCCCTTTAGCCAGCTTGCAGTGTAACTCCTATAGAATGAACTACCTCTCCTAGTGCTCAATACCTGCTATCCTTCAACCCCCTTCACTGCTACCTACAAATTCTCCCCTCCTGTTATTCATCCTCACTATCTTCCTGCTGTTATCTTGACACCCCGTACCTGCTTTTTTCTGTCTAATCTTCATACTCCCATTCTAGGTTCCCCTTATCTTTTATATCTCTGTGTTGCTCCCTTTCTACCCTACTCATCCCTCCTGGGTACAGCTTCTCAACTGCCCTCCCCCATGTTTCTGTCTGTGCACAAACTCTCTATCTGGGGTCACAATATCTTTATAACTCTGTTCTGCCTTCACGTCTACCTTCCCACCACCTCCCTCACTGCTCTCTCACTCTTCCCCCTCCACTTACTTGACTGTCTTCACTTCAGCTCCCTATTTAGGGTTCTCCTATCCCTGCGCCACTGTACTACTCACCTTTATGTCTCACATCCACTGTCTGGCTGGCCCACTCTTCCCCTCTACCCCTCTCTACAATATGCCTTTCTCCTACTCCTCTTTCAGCTTAGCCCTGCTCCTCGCTCTTGATCCCCCCCCCCCAGGTAAGTCGTACTCCCCCATTGTTTCCACAGATATTCCTCCTACCCCTTCTGTGTGTAAATACTATCCCTTCTCTCCTCACAACTGTCTATCCCCTCTATCATACCCCTAGCTGTACTCTCACTCATCCCCCTCCCCTAACCAGGCTGTCTCCACCTCAATTCCCTATATAGGGTTCTCCTTCTACCAACATACTCTGTTCTCCTGTCTCACCAACATGTTCATCACTACCCTTTCTCTCCTGCCCCTCCTGTTTTCCTTTGCTTCCCTTCCACCTACTAGCTTTGCCTCTTCTCCCCTCTCCTTCCCTATCTACTCCCCCCCCTTCTCTCATCCTCTTCTCCTCCTGCCTTCCCTCTCTCTCTCCCAATTCCCCTGGCTCCCTGATCCCTCACTCTTCCCTTCCTCCTGCCTCCATCTTGAATCTCTTTGATACTTGCTTCCCACCCATCTCCTCCTCCCACTCACCTCTACCCTCCCTCTCAACTGCAACCCAGATGCACCTCTATCCCAGCTAAACTCTTTATCTCACTGCTGCTCTTAGTTGCAGGGGATATCGAGCCCAACCCTGGCCATACTTACTCATCTCCTACCTGCCTCTCCAAAGGGTTGTGAGTGGCCCACCTCAATATCAGAAGCCTCCTCATAAAGGTAGACCTCCTACAACTATTCACAATTAACCGTCAACCTAATATGTTAATCATCTCTGAAAGTTGGCTTTCCCCATTCCAGACACTGTAGTCACCATTCCACTGTACTCTCTCATTGCCAGGATAATACCAATAGTGGTGGTGGTGTTGCCATATACCTCTCTTCTACTATCAAGTCCATCCCTATACCCTCTATCTCCTCCACTTCCACTTATAAACTATTACTCCTCAAACTCTCCCTCCCACTATCTCTCTCTCTCTCTCTCTCTCTCTCTCTCCCCATCTATGTGGCTAGTGTCTACTGCTGCCCAGGCATCTTCCCCTCTTCTGTCATTGACCTCCTCACTGCTATCTCTATCCACACCTCATCCAATTAATTACTTATCCTTGGTGATTTCAACATAAATTGGCTCTCCCCTGCTCAATCCAAATTGTGCCATAATATTAAGTCCCTAAATCTTTTTCAAATGATCACTGCCCCTACCCACCACAACTTCAAATCCCTAAACCACACCCAGCTGGACTGAGTTCTTGTCTCCTATCCCCATTGAATTATTGCTGCCAGCACCCTTCCTAATGCCATCAGAGACCTCCACATGGTCTATGTCTGCAAATTACACCACCCCAAGGCCCCATACAAACGCCATCAAATCTGGTCCTTCTGATCGCCGGACATGTCCTCCCTCCATGCAGACTTGGCAGCCACTACTGGTCACCCATCTCCTCTGCTAGCACCATTGAATCTGTCCTCGACTATTTCAAGACTAAGTTTCTGTCTACCTGGGATCTACATGCTTCCCTCAAAAATACATGAGTCTGTGACTCCCACCACCCTTGGATCTTAGCTGAACTGTTGGCCTGCCTGCGTACATGGGATGTTGCCTGGAAGGCCCACAAGTCCTCTGGCTTCCTTGATGACCTTCTCAGACACTGTGCCCTGCACAACACCTGTACCAAAGCCACTAGGCTTGCCAAGGCTGAGTACTTTGCCTCCACCTTCCAGAACAATATTAACCACACCTCTAAGTTCTGGAAGGTCATCCATACCCTCTTCTCCCCCAACCAGTCCTGTCCCTCACTGTGATCCTCAAGGTCAGAGATGTCATCGTTTCTGACCCACTCTCTGTTACCTCCGAATTCAATGCTTTCTTCACCTCCTGTGCCTCATCCCTTCTCTCATCCATCCCCCCTCCTCCCATCTCCCTCCACCCACACTCTCATCCCCTTCTCTTTCTCTGCTATTTCTCATGCTGACAGTCTCCAGTCCCTCCTATAACTGAACCCTCTAAATGGATTCAACCCTAAACTCTTCCATCTATCTTCCCCAGCCATAGCTCTTCCAGTCACCTCCCTTCTCAACCTTTCTTTCTCCCTTGCCTCCTTCTGGAAATGGTTCAATGTCAAAACTGTGCCAGCAAAAGCACATGGGGAAATATGAATGACTTGAAAACAGTGACAAGTATAACAGTGCATTGCAACACAGCATCAAACAACAATGGTGAAACCCCTGTTAGAAATTACTTGTGGGGGGCTGTGCCCCCTGCACCCCCCATTGGGGGCTTCACCCCCTTGAACCCACCTAACTAAAAATAACCATTTCTAAGCTGCAAAAAGTACAACATGACAGCAATACCCCAGACAGCACTAAACTTAACATGCACTGTAAATATCACATTGCTCAAATGATGAGTGCTGTGTTAGTCTTGCTGTTTTCAAGTCACTATATTTGACTTGCTATTTTGGCAGGATACTGCCAGAAACATGCTGCTGTCATACCCCTTCCCAAAGGAGGCGACGCCTCCTGTCCTGTCAATTACCGCCCTATCTTCTTGCTCCCCACCCTTGCTAAAATGCAGGAGTACCTAGTGCTATCTCAGCTTTCTGTCTTCCTTTACTTGCCCTCCTTCTTCATCCCTTTCCAGTCTGGTTTCTATAAATCCCACTAAACCTTCTTCTCCCCCCTCCTCTGACTTATTGACTCCATTCTCTTAGGCAAGGATCAGGGCCTTATCGCCTCCACCATCTTTGTCCACTTGGACAAAACCTTTGACACTCTAGCCCACACTCTTCTCTTTGACAAACTTACAGCAGCAGGGCTTTCCATCTCTGCTACCAACTGGTTCTGCTCCTATTTTGAGGGTAGGACTCAATTGGTTAGAATCGGAGATCTTTATCCCTTCCACTCCCTATCATCACTGGTATCCCCCAAGGTTTTGTCCTTGGCCCTATAATCTTTTCAGCTTTCCTGAATGACCTTCCCACTGCCTGTACCTCTGCATCCATCCATATGAACACAGTTCTTCTTGCCTTTGGTTCCACTCCTGATCTGATGGCCAAGTTCCAGCCAGACTTTGACAATGTCCAACATTGGTTCCATTCAAATCAATTTTCCCCCAACACCCCCAAAAATTGTCTTGACCTTTGGTTTGAGGCAGAAGCTCTGCAGGCTTGCTGCTCTGCCATCCTTCAGCACCCTTGATGGGAACACAATCAATGATGTTCTCTCTTTTAAGTACCTTGGGCTCTGGCTTGACTGACACCTTGACTTTTCTGGTCATGTGGATGCCATCCACAAAAAACTACACCCTAAACTAGGGGCTTTGTATGGGAACCATGGTTGAATCTCCCTATCAGCTTGCAGAGCCATTATCCAGAAAATGATTCTCCCTATTTTTGACTATAGAGATATTGTCTACAGTGCTGCTCCTACGTCCACCCTGACCAGACTGGATTCCCTCTTTCCCTCCTTCTGTCACTTTTTTCTGGACTGTCTGTCCCACATCCACCATTGCTTCCTCTATGCTTCCCTTTTCCTTCCCTTCCCTTCCCTCCTTTGAAGCTAAGCATCTCACTTACTATACCTCATTTGTAGCTAAATATTGGCTATGGTCTCTCCCCTCCTATCTCACCTCTCTAATCACCCCCACTACACCCTTTGCAACTCTGGCTTTCATTTCCTGGAACTCCCTTCTAGGACATCCTCAGCTGACCAGGATGCATTTTTCTATCACTTTCCCAAACTTTGGAATTATTTTCCCCTTCCTCTCTACTCTGCCTCTTCCCTATGCTCTCTTTCCTCGCTTCTCCTCAAATTCACTTCTCACTTCTGCAGCTGCACCTGATCCTCACCTCTGTACCACTCTTTTCATCCTTCCACTGTCTCACCCCTTAAACTCCCGCCCTAACCCCTGCTGTAAACCCCTATTTTCCCCCCTCTCCAATTGCACTCTTCCATAATTACCTCTGGATGGCTTTGCTACCACTTGCCTACATTTACTGCTCTCTGTACTTTAATTAGCACCCTCTTGCTACCCTCCTGGATGCATTTCTGCTAAATCCCATACCACTGTACATACTGTGATTCTTAAATAGCCTATATATCATAGCTTGTATGTTATACTTAGCCAATTGTACATATTTGTCTAATTTGCCCATCTATTGTGGCTTGTTTTTGAGACTTGGGTCTGTTTCTTCCTGCTATGTAAATTCTGTTTCTATTATTACTCATGACCCTCCTCTAACCCCGCCCCTCGACGCATCTGGAAACAAGCCGCTATCACCTCAGCATGTCTTTCCTGGTGAAACATTTGAAAAATAAATAAACAATCCAGAATTATGACTCTATCCACTAAATGATACTCCAAAGGAGTGACTTTAGCATCAACATGCTACTTTTGTATCTTCTGGGCTCTACCCAGATTGAAGAACACAAATTTGTTAATGGCGTGCAGATTTTCTTTCAGAACAGTCATATATTTGTCTAACTCTAATGTATCACAGGTGGCTGTTCCCAATCCCTTATACCAAAGATTAGTGGGTGTCCTCATTTACCTCTCTGAAATTACTTCTAATGGGGGAACGCCCAGCTGAGGTGTTTACAGTTGTCCTTATTGCCATGAGCACTAATAGTAGCTTGAGATCCCAGTCTCTTCCATTAATTGCTACTTACTTTTTTAACATTGATTTTATGGTCATATTTGCTCTCTCCACCTGGCCTGATGACTGAGGGAGGTATGGGGTATAATACTTCTGTTTAATCCCAAAAGGTGCTGAACCATTCTTCATAACCTGACCTGTGAAATGGGTCCCGTGGTCTGACTTGTTAGTTAGAACACTTTCTCTACCAGATGCTTTGAAGTAACAGAAGCAGTGTTAGGTTTGATTGGCATGGCTTCAACCCATTTTAAATACAAATCTGTAACAGGATATATTTATACCTCTGGCTGTGGATGGTAGTGCCCCTATAAAATAGATCTTCAGATTGCACCATGGTCCATGCTTAGCCTGTAGTCTCAGTAAAGCTTTCTGTGCGTGATGAGCAGGATTGGTCTGTTCACAAAGGATACAGTTATGACAATGTTTTCATAGATCATTCTACCTTTTTGGCCACCAGGCTAGTAGCTTGGCCAGTTTAGGGTCCTGAAAATCACATGATGCCATCCTTGATCATGGCACAACTTCAGTAACTCACGTCTTACATGTTCTGGTGCCACAAACACAATATTTCCCATCCTAGGGAATTTATACATCAGCAACCCTGAGGTCTTATCCACACACATATCTGAGATGTTCTGCTCATAGTTCACAATCTGAGTCCTTAGTTGTTTCAGCCGAGGGTCCCTGCCCTGCATCTGTTTTAAATCCAAGATTTCTAAATCCTGCTTATCCATGCTTGATATGGTGGCCACATTAGGTGTCAGGAGTTCCCAAAGATCCCCCCTTGGGTGCTCTGTCAAGTAAGGGCCTATCCTATCCCTGTGAATGTTCCCTCACAAACAGGGTTCCCTTAGAGTGTGCCTTTACTCTGAGAAAAAAAATTGGTGAAAGATCTTGAAGGAGTAGTGCACAGAGAAAAGACTAATGGGATAAATATTTTATAGGTTTGCAATCAGAGGATTGGATGTTAGTTTGCTGCCAAATAGGTAGAAATTCTGTTAATGCAAGGGAATCAGAACAAATAACCATGGGAGATGGGAGGGAGAGGGTGGGCAATAACTGTAGTGTATATCATATGGCTGTTAAGTCTGTTGCTTGTGCTGAATGCAGGGTGTGACTCTTTGTGATGGACAGGTTGAGGACTGGAATGTATACTCCCAAAACTAGTGTGCAGTACGCTATCCACATGAAAGGAAGAGCCATCAGTAAAAATACAAAAAGCAGTTTTAGCAAACTCTGCCAAAGGGCATTCCTTGAAAAGGGAAATCTTTGGCTGGGCTACTGTAGATGTGAATGGAGAGATTACACAATCATGTGGTGTTCCTGAAAGTAAAGGACCAATGACATTCAGGGCTGTTGCATGCAAGACCTCAATATCTCAGTCTTGTAATAACAAAGCCCACTGAGTTAGTCTCCAATCAGAGACATTGCTCTCCTTCAATGACAATCAGGGAGAAGGAAGAAACAAAGTGGATTTGTGTGGGGAATGCAGTACAATCTTGTCAAAACCCTGTTTGGTATGTAAAGTACTTAACAGTGCCAAATGTTCCTAACAAGTACTTCTCACATGGAGTGTACATTTGCTGTACTAGGGTTAGGAGTTGGGAGGTCTAAGCCACCAGACAGAGTTGGGAATGAGCTTGTTGGGCTAGGACTGCTGCTAGTGATGTTGGAGATACTGCCACTTCCAAATGAAAGGGTTTAGTAGAGTCTGGATTAGCCAGGAAAGGTACTGTTTCCAGGGCCTGTTTGAGATCCTCTGCTGCTTGTATATGCCCAGAGGTCCAAATCTAATGTGCATTCTTTTTCAAAAGTGCATCTAATGGTTTTGCCTTGGCTGCAAAGTCAGGGATAAATGGACTAGAAAAATTACACATCACTAAAAAAGACCAAAGGTAGTGCTAATCTGTTGGTAATGCAATGTCAAGGACTGCCTGGTCCTTCTTTATTTCAGGGCTTTACCCATCTGAGGAAATTCTGTGTCCAGGACATGTAACCTGTGTGGTACAGAATTGTGCTTTCATTGGATTAATTTCAACCCTCCCATAAGAAGTGTGGATAACAGCTCTGGAAGAAGCTGTAAGTGTGTAGTCTGATTCTCAGTACTAACTAGTATATCATTCTCGTACTGTAATAGGCAGTCAGGAAAAGAAAACCCCTTCAGTACTGTTGCCAAAGCATTATGGAACAGTGTAGGGGAGTTTTGGTATCCCTGTGGAAGTACAGTCCAGGTGTGTTGGGTGTCTACCACTGTAAGGCCAAATTTGTACTGACAAGTTTCAGTAAGGGGAATAGACCAAAACCCATTAGCTATGTCTATGTCTAAGATCATCAGTGTCAGTGGCTCAGTAGGTAGCACACTCGCCTCTGAGGTCAGGAGATCAGACGGCTGTGGGTTCAGTTCCCACATCTGGCACTTGGGTTAATGTCCCAGTACTGACACCATAGTGCAGCATGAGAGGGGTGCTGCACTTCTGAGGTGCCGTCTTTCGGATGAGACGTTAAACCGAGGTCCCATCTGCCTGGATTGGTGGTCGTCAGGTGGATGTTAAAGATCCCAAAGAGTAGGGGAATTTCCCCGGTGTCCTGGCCAAATTTCCTCATTCACTAAAAATACCATCAACAGCTTAATCTGGTTCAAGGTCAGTTGGCATTCATCTGTATCCCCCTTCCCTGGGTCGTGCCTGAAAATAGGCAGGATTTGTCTAGTGCACTTACCCGGTCAACAAAAACTAAATAAATTAATAATAAAATAAAAAGCACTGAGAACAAGGTGGAAAGTGTGATGGGAGATCCAACATTGACACAACCGTGGTGGCTGTAGAAGGGGTGATGGCAATGAGGCTGCAGAAATCAACTGTTAACTGCCTAGAGCCATCCTGCTTCAAACTGGCCAGATATGAGAATTATTTGGGGAACAACATGGGCATATAATTCCCTGTTCCAATAATGAGTCCACTATCTTTTGTACGTATTATCGGGCTTGTATCAGGAATGGATACTGCTTTTGTAGAGGGGGTCTGGACCCTCAACATGTAGTTAGTGGGTGGTTCAGCCACTATCATTTTTATGTGTTGCAAATGCTAGAAGATGTTCTTCTATAATAGGTAATAACATGTCTGACAAATGATAGTTTTCAAAAAATTCCAGGGCATTCCAAGAGATCATTTCACTGATATGGTGGTGGAATAGGTCTCTGGTTTTGCCAGTCCCCTTGATCCTGCAAGGCTTGGCCTCTGCCTGTTCAGGAGTTTCCCCTTGTCCTCTGGGGTGCCATCTCCTTCCCCTGTCCTGCTGAGGTTGAGGAAGAGGAGGACCATCAACTTGCAATGGTGATGAGGCTGGGGTATATTTTGGGGCTTGTCCCTTTGCTGGTGAAGGCTGTGCCATTAGTGGTTTTGCTGGTGCTCCTTGGGTAGCTGTGGCTATAATAGGCTTATACTTGCCCTTATTCTTCTGGATCTTGTTCTCCTCTTTATCTTTCTCTGATCTTTCCTTCCTGCTTGCCTTTATATTTAGATAGGCTCTGGCAGCTTGACTTAAAATATCACTCATATGCTTTCTTGAGTCTATGAATATATCTATTTTACTTTTAATGCCTGGGTGCATATGAGCTACAAATAGTCCTTTAAAGTCTGGATTATCAAGGTCAAAAGTAGCCTTTCCTGTGGAGAAAGGCCACTGGGATCCTCTCATAAAAGCAGTGAGGATGCTTGTCCTTCTCCTGCACTGTATTTACAGCCTGCTGCATACTATTTGCAGCTGGGCAGCAGAGATCTGACAAATGTTTCAATATACCCTCAAAAGTTTTGTCTCCAGGCACAGGCTGCCAGAGGCAGTCTCCCTACAGCTGGGCCAGTATTGTCATCTGGAGACACCAGATCTGATCCTGAAGGTTAATAATCCCATAAAGGTTAAAATTCCCTTTCAGTTTAAGATCTTGTAATAGAATTGAGCCCCTTACATTAAAATTTCTTTGCACCTGTGCCACATGTATAAATTGTCACAGTGGGACTGGTGATCCAGGTATGCTGGTCTCAGTAACATCACCTAAATTTCGAGGTCAACAGTCCAGGGGTAGTGATAGGTAGATAGGAGTGTGGGGAGCAATGGTGAGTGGAGGGGCAGAGAAAAAGAGTGTAGAGGATATCACTATGTTTGGAGGAAACAACCCCACGTCCATCCCGTGGGTCATAGTGATCTGAATCTGGTGAATTATCTGGATTATAAGAATTATACTCCTTATGTCATTCATCAATGAAGTTGGTGTCCATGGCTTCTGTTTTGGTAAGGGCTGTCTAATCCATTGTAATTGGTCTGTTAACCTGGCCACCTCACTCTGGGTCTGAGCCAAACTGGCCATGCACACATTGTGGAAATGAGGGCTCTATTCAATATTACTGTAAGAGGGGTTAGCCTCTTGAGTCTCTGTTTTCCATCTTGTATCCTCCAGAATACTGTTCAACTGATTAATTCATTTTTTTGCTAAATCAATTCCTCAGTCCATTCAGTTCTCTTTTTGAGTAGCATCTGTAAACACAGTGGCATCTGCCATAAGCTCTCACACCTGTTGACACCAAATGTGCACTGTCTCAAGCTGTCCTGCTAATGTTTCCACTTCTGATCTTAAGTCTAGATTTTATTATTTTAATATCTTAAATTGTTCATCATATGCCATACAGGAGGCATACATTCCTGCCATTACTCCCCCTTTAATAAAGTCATGAGATTTCTTCATAGCAGCCCACTCACTGTATTTGTCTTCTGCAGCATTTAATCCTCCTGATTCATATTTTCCTGCCTCAGATCATTTTAATTCCTGGTCATGTCCTGCTAGCTTTGACAAATCAGTAATAAAATGACCTAGTAAATCTGTTTTATCAGTAAAGACAACCATAGCATCTCCCTCCATCTGTCCTACCGGCTTTTCTCCCAGACCTAATAAATATTGTTTCCAAGTGATCACTCAAACCTTCAACTTAACAACCTATACATCTGTTATTTCCTGATCTATGAACAATACAACCCTGTTCGGGTGCCATGAATGTGGGGATAAATATTTTGGGGTACATGAGTTGTGACAGATAAGCAAACACCAACACCAATCATAAAGATCCAATACTTAGCATAATAAGTCAATTAACGTACAAACAGCTGGCTTATCTCTCCTAAACAAGAGTTACAGGAAGAATGTAGAGCAACTACTGCAGTTCCTTTTTTGAGCTAGCTCTCTGATCAGGGTTTGAACAGACATTTATACAATCTCTGTGGCTAGGCTATTCTTAGGCAACTACTGAAGCTATTATTTCTGTTATTTTGGCATAGCTGAGTGGTCTGGTAGATTTGCAAAATACCTTACTAAAGTCAGATAAGCAATTCTCCTAACATGATTTTAGCAGCTGGCAACAGCATCCCTTTTTCAGAAGTGAGATAGAAGTGTAACTAACAGCCAGCTGTTTTATAGTAATTTTCCAGATGGGAAAGGTCACTGAGCTTGCTGGTAATTGTAACAATATTCTTCTCCAGAACCTTCTATGTTACAGTGTATTTTATCAGGACCTTTCAGTGTTTTTTAGCAATAATTCAGAATAACACCTTTGAGCTAATAGCTCATTCACAAAGGTTCCTCGTCAGACAGAATGTGACAGAGGGGTACAAAACTAACTACAGTTACTAGAAAGGAGGGGGAAACAGTTGTAGCTATCAAGCATTGTCTGGTAAACTTTAAGTAGTACAATATGCAAATACATTCACAGCTGACAATAGGCAAACAGATTAATATAGAACACCCACAGGTATGTCAGATGCACTCTTGGCAATACGTGAGCATACCACCAGTTGACAGTAGGCACTCTATTGACCGTACAGGGGTTCCATGTCATAAGGGTGAATTTGGCATGCCAAATGCCCTTATGGCAACCCCACATCACCGAAATTCAATTTCAGTGCTGTGGGATCCTGGCAAACAAAAACCTGGCGCAAAAACTTTTTTTTTTTTTAATGTGAGGGGCTGTGCCCCACATCCCACTGAGGGCTTTGCCCTGCACCCCCTAAATTAATATTCTCAACTCCAGGGGGTGTGTCGTCGGGAGGCATGTCTGGATTAAAAAGACATTGTCTCAGGCTGGGTGCAACAAAACTACCAGCACCCGGTCCCGAACTCTGGATACCCACCACTCCAAGCCAGCACCCAACCCACCACATCATGACACCAGCTCCCTGGAACCCTGAGGCACCACCTCTCACATATGCTCCTGCCCCTCTCTTGGTGGGCTCGCTCCCCCCATACACGTATATGTGTGCAATATCCACTCGCCTTTTTGGCGACCCCCCCCCATCCATTCACTGACTCCACACCCCCACCGTCGGGGGACTAGCTGAAAGTGGGTCACTGTTTTGGCAGGCACCCACTTGCTAGTCCCCCATATCATAGTATACCCCTCACAGGGAGGGTAGGTACAAGCAGTCAGTCTGTCAGTAAACTCAAATTGGGGGAGGTGGGGAGGGTTTGAAAGGCAGTAGTAGAAGGGGGGGGAGAGAAGAAGAAGGAGGTAGTAGAAGAGGAAAGAGAGTCAATAGGGGGAGGACAATTATCAGTGGGTCTGCTATAACACTCAGCAGTTTGTTAGCATCATCCAAACTAACATATGTACTGTACATACATGTACAGTATATGCATATTTACATATATAAAACAAGGCAGGTCAAGTATCAATTGTCATTACAGTTTGCATGTAGGTACAATATTGGTTTTCACTGCAGTTTACAAATAGCCACAACATCATACCCTTACTGTTCCAGTACTGGCTTTTAACAGTTTCCAAACAGGCATAATATAAAAAGTACCATATTATAATATCATTACATACCTATGTCACCCAACTATTAGGATACCATCAATATAGTGTCTTCAGAAAGCTAATTTTTATAGGAACATAGGAACCTAGGAATCGTGTTGGCAGATGGGGACCACATAATCCATCTAATCTACTCGTGTTTCTGCCCACCTCCCTATTTAAACTGCACCCTGATGTGTCCACAATGTCTGTCCTATGTAAGTTTGAACTCATGTATTGTCTTGGATTCCAGTTTCACCACCTCCTGAGGTAGGCTGTTCCATGCGTCTATGACCCTTTCTGTAAAGAAGTACTTCCTGAGGTTGCTTTTGAACCTCCCTCTCACCAAATGTAAGTTGTGCCCCCTTGTACGTGCATCCCTCTTTTGCTGGAAGAGGTTTCCTGCTTGTGTTGTGTTGATTCCCTTAATGCACTTAAAAGTTTTGAGCATGTCCCCTCTGTTTCTTCTCTGCTGAAGGGTGTACATATTTAGTTCCCTGAGTCTTGCCTCATGTGGCTCATGACACGGTTCATGCACCATCTTTGTAGCCCTTCTCTGTACCGTCTCCAGGTGGTCTATGTCTTTTTTGAGGTGGGGCCTCCAAAACTGACTACAGTACTCTAAATGTGGCCTCTCCAAGGACCTGTAGAGAGGAATTATAACCTTGTTCTTTCTACTTGTAATTCCCCTACTAACGCAGCCAAGGATGCCACTCGCTCTCTGTGCTGCCTGTTCACACTGTTTTCCAACCTTTAAGTCATCTGCGATGACTACTCCAAAGTCTCTTTCTGTCTTTGTCTCCTCTAACTGATGCCCTCCCAGTGTATACTTTATCCCTGGGTTTCTTTTTCCTATGTGCATAACCTTGCACTTCTTGGCATTAAACTACAACTGCCAATCCCTGGACCATTCCTTGAGTTTTTTCAGATCTACTTCCATACCTATCACTCCCTCCTGTGTGTCTGCTCTGTTGCAGAGTGTTGTATCATCTGCAAACAGGCAAATCTTCCCCTTCAAGTCATTTGCAATATCTCTGATTAAAAGGATAGGTCCCAGCACAGACCTCTGCGGAACACCACTGGTCACTTTGCCTTCCCTTGATAATGATCCATTGACAATCACTCTCTATGTCCTATCTTGCAGCCTGTTGGTGATCCAGTTCGCTATCTTATGATTGACTTCTGTATGCTTTAATTTGTTAGCTAGCCTTCTGTGGGGGAATGGTGTTAAAGGCTTTGCTGAAGTCCAGATATACAATGTCCACTGCTCCTCCCTGGTCAACTGCTCTGGTGCCCCAGTCAAAAAGGTCTATCTTATTGGTTTGACAAGAGTGTCCTGCTGTGAAGCCATGTTGCCTGGGGTCAGTCTCTCTGCTATCCTCCAGGTACTTCACTATCCTTTAGCAATGACTTCATCATTGTTCCTATTCCTCCCTGTTTCTGTTGTTGTGTAAAGGTACTACTGTTGCCATTTTCCAGTCCTGAAGTATTATTCTGCTTTCCAGTGAATTGCTGAAAAGCTCAGCCAGTGGTGTGGCAAGTTCTTCCTGAAGCTCCTTAGGGTGGATGCCATATGGCCCTATTGCTTTATTTACCTTGAACCTATTCAGCTCTTCTAGGACTTTTTCCCTTGTAAAGGGTCTTGTGTCTGCTTCTGTGGTGTTGTGTACTGACATACTTAGTGTAGAACCCTTCCCACTGTCTTCTATGGTGAAGACAGAGCAAAATAAATCATTTAATAACTTTGCTTTGTCTGTCTGTCTCTACCATCCTGTCTTCCTTTGTTGCTAACCTGACTATTCCCCCCTTACTCTTCCTTTTGTCCCTTGTATATCTGAAGACAGTTTTGTCTCTCTTCTTGACCCCCTGTGCTGTTTTCTCCTCTGTCTGTGTTTTTGATCTCCTAACTGCCTTTCCTGCCTCACTCAGCTTATTTTTGTATTCTTCTCTATCTAATTCACATTTAGTTTGTTTATATTTAGCAAAAGCCCTCCTTTTTTCCTTGATTTTGTTTGCAACTTCCTTGGTGAGCCAGAGCAGATTTTTCTTTCTTTTGGATTTGGTGATCTGCCTAGTGCATGTAGCTGTAGCTGTATTTAAAGCAGTTTTTAAGGCCTCCCAACAGTCTTCTACATCTTCTGAGTTTCTGCCATGGATGTGGCTAAACATTTCATTTCAGGAAAGTTAGCTCTCCTGAAATCTAGAACCTTGATTTTAGTGTGACTGGTATCTTCTACCCTTGTTCATAGTTAGCTGGATAGTCCTGTGGTCACTGGTCCCCAGATTGACCCCTACTTGCACATCTGAAACTTTTATGCTGTTTGTGAGCACCAAGTCCAGTACCGCTTTGCCTCTGGTGAAGGAATTCACCAGCTGTTGTAAACCTCCTCCTTACAGTGACAACAGAACTCTTTGCTACGTTTGGAGGATGTGCATGAGGACCAGTCCACATCTGGCAGATTGAAGTCCCCTACTAGCAGCAACTCTCCCCTGCCTGCCATCATCAAGATGGTCTCCATGAGTTCTTTATCTATATCAGCTTCCTGGGATAGGGGTCTGTAGATATCTCTGATATGGATTGGGGCCTTCTCTCCAGCCTCGAGGGTAATCCAAAGTGCCTCTGCCTTGCTTTGCTTTCTTTGGATTTCTGTTGCATTGATGTCCTCTTTTACATACAGTCATACCTCTCAACTGTCCCTGATTTTCAGGGACATCCCTGATTTTGCCTCAGAATTTTACTGTGTCCCTCGAAAAAATTGTGTTTCCATTACCAAACAGTGGGGGTTGTAAGCACAAAATAATGCCAAACATTAAAGTTACAGACTTGTTCTTCCTTAGAAAATGCACTTTACACTAAGCCCCTTATTCTACCAGCTTCCTGAGTGGATAACACCAATTTTGAAGATGTGTCCCTGATTTTGGTCCTTTGTCCCTGATTTTTTTTAAGCCTTGTCCCTGATTTATGAGGCAGGAGGTTGAGAGGTATGCATACACTGCTACTCCCATCAATTTTTACCTTCTTGATCCTTTTGGAATAGAAAGAATTGATGTCATTATCATAAACTAGAGCTGGGTGATTTTAAAAAATTTCATATGGAACATTGTAAAGTGTCACCACAACGCATACCCTCTCACACTGTTCTTTGCATCATGAATTGTGTACCACCTAGGAAAGACTCTGCAAAGTTGCACTTTCATAGCAAAATGGTCATTTCACACAGCCCTTCTCTAAGCAAAGTGGGCTCTTCATTCAGCAAGGGGGAACTTCAATCAAAAAGTATGACTTTTCAGTTTTTTTGTTAGGAAAAAAACTTCTTCATAGCACCATATCCCACCCTTTTACTCCAGGCCTAAGCCAGTAAACCACAAAACCCTATCCACTACTTCCATAGCACCCAACAACACCCACCTCTCCAGCCCTGGCCAGTAAATGCAAAAAAAGTCAGAGAGTTACCCTTCCCTAAGCTTCATAGCAGTTGTTCTTCATTTCTTTTCCCAAGCATTGTCAGCAAAAGGACAATCCCTGTTCATCCGCTCTAATTGGACCCAGTCCCACCTTCCTCCTCTTTCTGTGTTGCCAAGAATACAGTAATAGTAACATAACTTAGACCTGATGGCAACTGACACAGACTATACTCTCACTTCCTCATCCATCTGCCCCATGAATGAAAAAGAACATACAAAATGATAGTATTTTGAATGTTCTCATTCATTCAGTGGGTGGCTGGGGGGGATTGGAAACTATGAGGGTTGGGAAAGGAAGTTGTGTTTTTTGCTGGCAGGAGCTGGAGAAGTAGGGCCGGATTGGATTCTATGAGGTTCAGGGAAGTGTGGGCCTCTGATGTTTTCATGTATTTAATGGCCAGGGTTGGGTTAGCGAAGAAGAGGGTTGAATTGGGTGCTTTACTGACTGGGGAAAGAAAGTGTGATAGGATTAGAGATGGAGCAAATTTAAACTTGACTAGTGAAGGTGGTGCAGAATCTGCAACATCACATTGTTAATACTGGAGTGAAGGTTCACAACTTCACCTCCATTTCACAAAGTAATATTCTTTTTTTTTTTTAAATAAATGCTTCTGAAAATAAAATAAAAAATGACCACACCCATTGTGCCAAATAATTCCCATCCCACCAAAAACATGACCATTTTAAATTGGTCCCCATCCAAACACCATCCAGAAAACACCTCCTTCCCTACTCACAGTCCCAGTGAAGTTAGTCAATTTCAGTAGTAAAATGCTCTTCCTCTCACCCGCACATAGACATATCACACCACCCATCCCCACCCTAGCCCCAAACCCAAGACATACTGTACAGTTATGAACACCCCCATCCTGCCACCCTCTTGAACCCAACCTCCCTCCTGCCCCCAAACCCAATTAAGAAAAGGATATGGGTAATGCTACCATAATACATGTAAAGAAGAAACTGTCCTCAAATCATAGTCATTTTTTAAATTACAGTATTTATGAGCAGAAACAGACATTTTTTTGCCACCCTTCAGCACACAATTACTTAACCAAATATTACTAAACTTAGTTGGAGAGCAATGCTGCCCCATTGGATATGCATGCCAGTTTTGCACTCCCTGGGCTTGATTCTCAAAGCTTCCGGCACAGCGTAAGGGGCTTTTTATTTATTTATTTATTTATTTATTTATTTATTGAGGATTCAGAAAATACCTTTGAGTCAAAGACTCCTTTTCAAAGGTTCCATGTCATTACAGGCATACTGAGAGAGAAAACAGTACTGAGCAATACAGAAATGGGACGCAAGTAAACAGGCATGAATACAAGAGTTACAGTAATAGGCTAACATTTAGATACTAGTAGATTCATGGTATTAGTCTCAAAGTATGGATACTTTAAATAAGCTCCCTTAGGAGCTAATACAGAGAGTTTCAGATTGGGGTTAGCCAGCCATAGTCCTTGGACAGGGGACAGAGGGATCAGGGCTGGGTTTAGTGGCAATCGCAGGGATTAGAGGACTGTAGGAGGTTCCTAAGGTAGGCTTTGTAGGGGCCAATTCTATTCACGTTCATGAGACCATCAGGCAGGTTATTTATCCAGGAAGGGACTTGGTAGCTAAAGGACCTTTGGAATTGAGAGGTGCGGCATCGGGGAACCATAAGGAGTAGCTTGCTAGATCAACAAGTGTGTTGGTGTGACGGGGTCTGTTGTATTAGAGGTGAGAGACTTGGGGGGGTGAGACCAAGTGTAATCTTTTTGGCCATGAGGCAGGTATGAAACCTAATTCTGTTATCCAGATTAAGCCAGTTCACGGAATTATAGAGGGAGCATGTGTGGGTTAGACAATCACAGCCCAGGATGAGGTGACAGGCTTTGTTGAGGGAGAGTCGGAGTCTTGATGAGGCCGTGGAACTTGCAGCACTGTAGATAAGTATGCCATAGTCAAGGAGGGAGAGAACCTAGGAAGAGACTGCGAGGTGAAGGGCATCAGGTGTAAGGCAATGTTTAAACCGGTAGACGATGCCAAGCTGGATGTTGAGGGCTGTAGATAGTTGATGAATGTGCTGGTGGAAGTTAAGGGCTGGGTCTAGTGTGACACCCAGGTATTTAAAGGAGTCCACTTCTTCAAGTAGGGTCTGGTTGGTGGTCAGGACTTGTGGGCAGTGGTCTTTTCAGGAATTATGTGGGTGTGAGAAGTACATAACTTTGGTCTTCTTATAGTTTAGAATAAAGCATTGTGCAGTGAACCACTTTTCTGCATCTGTGAAGGAGGATTGAAGGGTGAGGTGGAGCTGGGTGGGGTCAGGATTGGAGGAGTACAGGACAGCATCAACCACATAGAGTAGGATATTTCCCGAACAGGACTGGGGGAGGGAGTTGAGAAAGAGACTAAATAATAATGGTCCAAAGATGGACCCCTGTGGGACACCGGAGCATACTGGCGGCCTGCTGGAAAAGGTGGTACCAATTTTGACCTGCTGGAAACAATCTGCCAAGTAGTCAGTGAACCAGCAGAGGGCATCTTGAGAGATGCCAAGCTTGGATAGAGTAGTTAGTAGGAGGGAGTGGTTTACAGTGTCAAGCGCCTTGGTGAGGTTGATGAAGACCACACCCGAGAGATTACCACTGTCCAGGGTGGTATGAAGGTGAGAGATGAACTCGAGAAGGGCAGTGGTCATGCTATGTCCTTTGCGGAAACCATGTTGCTGGTTGCAAAGTATATTGTGTTTGTTAAGATGGTCAGTGAGCTGGTCAGAGACAATATGATCTAGTGCCTTAGATAGGGGAGGAAGAATAGAGATGGGGCGATAGTTGTGGGGGGAGGTACGGTCCCCGCTCTTAAAAATAGGGGGTAATAGAGGTGGATTTCCAGCACATGGGGAATTTCCCAAGACATAAAGATGGGTTGATAATGTGGGTGAGGTGATTAGCACCTCGTGTAGAGTGAGCTGAAGAAGTCTGAGGTCTAAAGCATCGCTGCTGTATTGGGAGTGCCATATGGCTTTTTTAGGTAAGGTACAGCAGACCTAGGGAGATGCAACATAGGTGAAATGGGGGGTGAGCTGGGGGGAAGGGGCATTGGAGAGAGGGGGTGGATCAAAGAAGTGGGAAGGAAGGACGTGGCTGAGGTTGGTGAAAGCATGGTTAAGTGTGTCAGCTATCCAATAGGGGTCAGTTGACAGGCCCCCTTCAACTAAGATTTTCATGGGGGCAGGGTTTGGGGCTTTGCCACAGATGTCCTTATTATTTCTTCAAAATTTACACCATTGGCCCCAGGTAGAGGTAAGGGTAGATTTGCAGTACTCGGCCTTGGCTTTGCGCAGGAACCAAGTGCATTGGTTTTGGGCTTCTCTGTACTTCTGTCTGTCTGCTGGCAGGCCAGTCTCAATGGAGAGGTGCCATAGAGAATCCCTAGCCCACATCAGGGCCAGTAGGTGGTCAGAAAACCAGAGTGCTGGGTTGCCTTTGACCATCTTTTTGGCAAGAGGGGTGAACATGTCACAGATAGCATTGAAGGAATGAATGAAGAGATCAAGGGCTCTGTCAAGGTCAAGGGTGTTTGTTATGAATGACCAGTCCAACGTACTATGGTGAGCTTTTAGGAGTGTGAGTTTGCCAGGGCCAAGTTTACATCATAGGATCATTTTCAGAGGGGACTTGGTGGCCTTACAAGACCAGGAGCAGAGAACAGGGTAGTGGTCACTAATCACATCTGGGAGAATAGTAGTGCTAGTGATTTTGTGAGGACGGTTGCTTGTGCCACAATGAATGGTGCAAAGTGGCTTTTTGTGCTAAATGATGCACCAGGAACAGTTTTCAATGGAGCCTGTGTCAACCACAGGCTGCCTGTCCCCGGGCTTGTGCCACCCGTCTACCCAAAAATGGGCTGCGACATGGTGTTAGGGGGCATTTGACAGGTGCAAGCTGCCATATACCCAAATGCAGGATTCTCAGGACTCTCCCATAAGGAGAAATTCCAAGGTATCCTTAGACCAGCCAGGGCTGGTCTGAGGGTACTTAGAAAATTCTCTTCTGGAAGAATTGCCTGTTTGCGTTTAATGTGCCATGCCCCCAATCCCTGATGTGACCCTTTATAACAATAATGATTATCGAAGCCCCTTCCTGGTGGTCGAATGGCTCCCCTCTCTGATCCCTGACATGAACCCTTATAGTAATTATTATTAAAGCCCCCTTCCCTGGTGGTCTAGCAGTCTCCCCTCCTTGATCTCTGACATGATGCCTTATAATGATTATTATTATATCCCCCTTCCCTGGTGGTCTAGCGCTCCCCCCTCTCCAATCCCTGATGAGATCCCTTATAATATTAATTATTAATGTCCCCTTCCCTTGGGGTCAAGAAGCCCTGCACCCCAGCAGGTAGTGGCCACCACCCTGCTCCCCCATCCTGAAACAGAGCTGGCGACAGGCACAGCCCTCTTCTCACCTCCATTGCCAGTCACTGACTGAACTGTCACTGAGCATGTACTGTAAAGTGTACCTGCTCATTGATTAATCAGTGAGCGCATACACTTTACAGTATGCTCTCAGTGAAAGTTCAGTTGGCAGTCAGCCATGGAGGTGAGAGGAGGGCTGTGCCAGTTGCTGACTCTGTTTCAGGATAACAGAGTGGTGGGCACTACCTGCTGAAGTGGGGGGTCCCTAGACCACGAGGGAAGGGGGCCTTAATAATTGCTATAATAAGGGATCACATTGGGCAATGTGGAGGAGGCCACTCCACCACCAGGGAAGGGGGCTTTAATAATCATTATTATAAGGGGTCACATCAGGGCTCAGGGACTGCTAGATCATCAGGGTCTAGAGTGGCATGCAGCCACCCTGCAGCTTTTGGCAAACCCTCCCAGTGTGCCTTCTGTTTGGTGCATGGCCACAGTTACTGCAAGCTGTTGGACTTTGCCACCGGGACCCTGCCCAACAGAAAATCGGACTCGGGGTCTCTGGCGCACCGGGCTTTGATGCAAGCTGCTTTTGGTGGCAGCTTGCATCAGTCTAAGGGCTCTTTGAGAATCAAGCCTCTTATGTCTAAAGATGACCAAGTTCAAGCAGGTGAAAATAGGGTTTAACATTAAAATGCCTTCTCAGCCCTAAGTATAGCAGCACTACTGCACCTCTGTAATAACACTCCATGGAAAGGAATTTGAGGAACTACACAGTCATACTTTGTCTCCCTATTCATATGACAAGTATCTGTTTTTTTAAATCATTCTTTTTGATTATATAGTATATGGTTAGGACTTATTATGGATGGAATTCAGTGGCTGCTCAAAAGTTGCTGTGCGTGTTCTAACAGTTGTTGTGCATGTTCTAAAAGTAGTTGTGCACATTCTGGAAGTTATTGAGCACATTCTCTACTCAATGTTCATTACTTCTGAATCAATATTCATGACCCCATCCGCTACCCATCATCTCATTGGTCCTAACAGACCTCTCCCTCAAAAATCAAAACAAACATGACGGCACCTCTTAGTGAGTGGGTTGCTGAGATGGTTCAGACATGGTGGGCTGCTTACTCAGCTCCGTGTTTCAAACCCAAAGTACAGTAATTTAAAAGTTTTCTTTCTTTTTTTTTTTTTTTGTTGAATGAACTGCTTTGGAGTGATCGCACCAAATGGGACCGCACCGATGGACTTTTTGGCAGACTGAGCTGCCGACACAAGTGGAAGCGTGACCACAAGGTATGAAACCCTGTGAAACTTTAAACATTAACATTTTTCTTTTTTTAAAGCCAAGGAACCATATACAATAAAAAATAAAATATGGCCGAGTATGCACAACTGGCCTTGTTTCCATCTTGGGGTTTGAAGATACCAGCATGGACCTCTCAAGCTTTGCTCTCAAGGTCCATACCCTGGTATCTTCAACCCCTCGATGGAAATACAGGCTCATTGTGTATACTTGGCCATACTTTATTTCTTATGTTTTATACAATAAGCAACAAAGCTACAGTATATAGTGATCTGCTATTGCTCAGTTAGTGGAGATACTCCTGTTTGGTTATGGAATCTTTTCTGTAAGTCAGTGAGTTGCAAGCTCAAATCCTGAGTGCTCAGGTTTGGAAAAAGTACTCAGCAGGTGGAAGTAGTGACAGACCCCTGACATACAATATAGTTTATATATGGGATCTTAAACTAGTTTGGAACACATCTAGTGTGACTTCTTCAGTCCCAAAAAATTAAAGCGTCAACATGAAGGAGTCTGTTCCAATAAAAACTAACTAAACTATGGGGGGATATTGGAAAGTAGACTCACTCTCCACACAAGTTATTGTACATTTCTCAATCTTTAATGTAAATGAATGCACCAGTGAAAGTTTCAGAACTACAGTTACCCAATATTTTAAGACAGAGCTCTTCCTCAAGGTATGCAGTTACCTTCTCTGCTAGTGAAACAGACCCATATTAGTAGTCTAATTAAGTAAGTTTAGCATTTTTTTCTTTTCAAAATGAGTGTTTCCAATGTGAAACAATCACATTTCAGCAGAAATGTCTGTTTCTCTTCCTCCTTCACCGAGGCTAACTCACTACAGGATGAATCACAGGAGCAATTAAATGCAGTTCTGAAACTTTCACTGGTGTATTTCTTTACAATAAAAATTAGGAAAAGCATAATTCTGTAGCTTGTATGTTGAGTGACTCATTTTTCCCCGGTGGGATCTTATACTAGACCCTGGACAGAGGGTAAGCTGATTAAATTTGAGGACAGCTGTTTACGGTACATCTTGAGCAGGATGGTATGTGATATGCTCATTTAATAAAGTGACAGAAAATGATCAGTTGAACTAAGAATAAATGGATCTTTTTGCTCAACTAGGGGATGTGCTCCTTCAGCTTAATAGTAGACTCTTGGTTGGCAGCCAGAGGGTTGAAGTACAAGTTCAGGTCCAAGTCCCCCAGTTTGGCTATCTGCTGCTGTAGTATTTGAGGGAACACATCAATTCGTCCCAGGCTCTTCGTCATGTCACAACCTGATCTATCACATTTGTTCCAGTGTCAGTCGGTCCCTAAAACAATTTGTCCCCAAATAATTTGCTCCCACTAGATGTGCTACTGTACTGCAAATAAAATTATAGTAACCGTTTCCCTTCTACTACCCTCAAGCATTTTGTCTCGTGATGGATGAATTGTGCCCACCTGGAGTTTTTTTATATTATTTGTGCTGGGTGTGAATTGTCTGGGGATGAATTGTCTTAGGGATCAATTGACACTGGAGCTAATGTGCTGGAGCAAGTTGTCGCAGGATGAAGAGACTGGGATGAACTGACATGTAACTAGTATTTGATAGGGAGTGTTGGTGCCAGCTTCACATACCAGAAAGGGGAAACAACCAGAGACTTGATATTGTCAACAGTCCTCTTGGGAACACACTGAAGGATCCAATAGGGACAGACAGATATTCAATTGGTAGTCCAGTGTCCAGCTATGCTCCCTCTCCTGCACACCCTCAGACTGCTCAGACCTTCGGTAACTACAATGAGGGTAACTTTGGTTTATGCAAAGTATCAGTGTATACAACTCAGTAGGGTTCATCTCGCCTTTGAAGTCAGAAGATCAGAAGATCTCAAGATCTAGTTCCACATCAGGAACACTAGCTAATACCAAATACTGATACTGTACTGTAGCACCAATGGTTTGTTGCACTATTGAGGTGCAGGCCTTCAGATGAGATGTTGAACTGCCATCCATTCTGCCAAGCCCTGGTGATTGTGCAAGTGGATGTTAAAGACACATTACACTTATTGTAAGAATAGAGGATTTTTCCCAGTAGACTTGGCAATATTCTCCCTCTGTAAACAAACAAAAAAAAAAGGACCATCTATGTATCTCCACCCCGGATGCACCTGGGGCCAAATCTTCAAAAGAGGAAAAACTGCACACATACGATCAACAAAGTTAGGCAAGGGGATTCTTTGCACAACCCCAATTTTTTCCGCATGTTCTCAGTTTTCAAAAATGTTGCCTTTTTGCAAAGTTTTTAACAAGTTATGTCAGCTTCCACGTTTTTTCTACAGCTGAGACAAAACGCTATGCCTAGTATTGCTAGGCATAGAATGTTTTGTTCAGCTACTAAAAAGAAAATGCTGCCCATGTAAATAAAATACTGAAAATGGCATTGTAACAGCTGGTGCAGCGCTTTTTCCCTTCATCAGGGAGTCATGCACAGGGTCAGAATTTCATAGAGCTAAAAATGTCTGTTGGACTAAGTCCAGTGTCACAGCCCACAGGTGCAGAATAAAATCTCTGCACCAGCAGATATTAATATTTTTGGCCTGTAGTGCGCATGGATAGCAGGTTTAGCTGCAGAAGACATTACGCCTCATACTACCAGGCATGGCATTCCAATGCAGCTGCACACAAAAAATGGCTACAAGCTGCCATAAATCATAGAGTCAGTCACAACCCGGCTTTGTGTATGAAAATATTGCACATGTGGCAACCTGTAGGTCTTGCAAGGGAAGCCCCACTTGTGCACAGGTTTTGATGCACATGTGCCAATTTCCCATTGTCTGAATCTGGGCCATGTCAGGCCGTTTGAAAATTTGGCCCCGAGAAACCAGCTGTCACAGCTCATTGTACCTTTTCTGTTCAACAAAATGCAAACACATAAAGAAATGCCTTCAGACGGCATGAAGAATGGGGTTAAGCAGAATCCAATAATGGGATGTTTAAAATCAAGGACACCATAATATGGCCTCATTTGTGAAAAGGACCCTTTGATGTGATATTACATTGGAAAGCCTGATACTGTATATTTTCAGATTACCAAGGGACACAAAATTGAAAAACTTTGGAAATTATTGGCTTGATACTGTACATTCATTGTATAAGAGTACTATACCTGCTCAGAGGTCATTTTCTAATTTTCTATTTATTTGATTTTCAATGGAAAATAAATAACCACATAAGACACAAATGAATGTCACTATAACATGCCCAGGTCAAAACATACATACATTGACTTAATATTAAGCAGCCTGCACAAGCCTTGCAGTAGATGAAGATTTGTCTGTGGCCCCTCCCCCAAAACCTGGTATGCAAGTAGGCATGTAGTGTTCTACCCATGAGGGTGGTGAGGTGCCATGGCACTCTCCTAGGAAGGAATCATAGAAACACAGAAGTTGATGGCAGATAAGGACCACAAAGTCCATCCAGTCTGCCTATTTTTTCTATCTTATGAATGTGCCATAGACCTTTACTGTCAATGGCCTATTTATTCATACTCATCTGTATTGCTCCCTTATGCCTATCCAATGCCTGTTTGATGCCCTGCACAGTATTCATATCCACCACTTCCTGAGGTAGGTCATTCCATGCATACACCACCCTTTCTGTGAAAAAGAACTTCCTCACATTGCCCACTTAATTGGCCTCCCTCTAATCTCATGATGTGTCCTCTTGTCCTGCTATTTTTCTTATATTGAAACATGTTAGACTCTTTCACCTTGTTAATGCCCTTAAGATAGTTGAATGTTTCGATCATATCACCTATCTTCCTCCTTTGCTCTAGGGTATACATATTAAACTCTGTTAATCTGTCCTCATATGTTTTCTGATGCAGTCCCTGCACAATTTTGGTTGCCCTTCTCTGGACTGGCTCCATTTTGTTAATGTCCTTGTGCAGGTACAGCCTCCAGTACTGCATGCAGTACTCCAGATGGGGCCTAACCAGTGTCTTGTAAAGAAGGATTATTACCTCCTTCTTATGAACCAGAAGGGTCGCCAACTGAGATGGGGCATCCACATCCAGCTGGGGAGGAGAGTGAAGGGTTAAAAAGAGCCTATGCTTGGGGCTTCTTTTCTCCCTCCAGCTAAAGATTGAAGATTTTGGCAGAAGGTTCATAGAAGATTCCAGGTAGAAGTTCTAGAAGGCTCCAGGACTCCCAGCTTTCCCTGCTCAAGGTGTATAGTTACATCTTTGGGTAGGTTTCTCTGCCTGGAATCATTCAGCTATGTATTCTGATTGTTTTTTCTGCTGGAAAACACTTCTGACTAGAAAATTTATTTATTTAGTTTTTGTTAACCGGGTAGGTGCACTAGCCATAAAATGACTATTTTCAGGCACAACCCGGGAGAATACAACAAAAGGAGAACAGTTGAACAACAGCAACATGGGTACAATAATACAAATAGAGGAACAGTACAGCAGTGCTACAAAAATACAATGGGTAGAAACAACAAAAAATAATGGCAAGCATTATACAGATAATGGCAGTAAGATATATAAGTGCAGAAACCATGGACCCGACCTGTGGAGTGAAAGGGTTAATAAGATAGTAAGGTTATATAGAGAGAAATGTTCAAACATAACAAGAAAGACTGACAGAAGGAAGGTCGGGGTGGTAACTGGCAAAACAACAGTGGATGGTCAGCAACAAGGTTCGAGAAGTAAGAGAGCTAGTAGTCAAGAAGTTATTTACAAAGAGAAGGAAAAATATGGGGAGGGGAAGAGGAGACAGTCTTGGAGCTGGATTAGAGCAGGGGTGACATTACTGGTAAGTCTCAGGAGCTTCAGGTTGGGTCAAAGCATGTACAAGCATCAGTTAAGAATAGATAATGACCATATTCACTTTTAAATCCAAAGTGAGACTGAGACAGCCGGAGGTTGAGTGAAAGAGCATTCCATAGCCTGGGAGCAGAGAATTGGAAGGCCCCTGTGCCTTTAGTCGTCCGATATCTCGGAACATAGAGCAAGGATTTGTCAGCTGATCGCAGGCCATGGGAGGATGGTTGAGGGACCAGCAACGCCACCAGCTGGGATGTTTTTTTTTTCCTGGATAATCGAGTCCATTAGTGATCCAAGGTAGTATTGTCTACTGGCAGAGGGTGAGAGCCAATTCAGATCCTTATAAAGAAGGCAGTGATGTTTGAGTCGAGGCGACAAAGAGGCAAATCGGCATATATTGTTATAAGTTATGTCCCATTTTAGTAGGGAGGTTTTATGGGCAGAGGTCAGAATAGAGGCACCATAAGTAAGGGCTGGGAGCAGAATACCTCGGGGCAATTGCTAATTTAGCCGAGAGTGTAAGCATGTAGCTCGTTTTGTAAGCTACTCCTAGTTTCGAGTTTACAGCTTTGCACGAAGACTGAATGTGAAGATTAAAATCCAGGGACTGGTCCAGGAGGATCCCAAGGTACTTGAAGGAAGTAACATTTTCAAGTGGAAATCCTCCTGGGTGAATAACCTCCAGCAAACTAGAACAGGTCTTAATCTTTGGTGCAGAACCTAAGCCATGGCTTTTGTTTTCTTTTCATTTAGTACAAGCTTATGGTCTAGTAGCCAGTCTAAGACCTTATTGAAGTCTGAAGTAAGTGATGTGTTTATGCAGGCAATACTAGAAGAACTAGTGTAGATGATCAGGTCATCAGCGTAGAGAATAGCTGAGCAGGATTCCAGGACCTCAGCTGCATAGTTGATAAAAATTGAGAACAGAAAGGGCCCAAGGATAGAGCTCTGGGGGGACCCCAAGGTTGATAGTAGATGTGTTGGACAGGGAGGAGTTAAATTTGACAGCTTGTGACCTGTTTGACAGGTAGCTACAGAACCAGTCCACAACAGGGGTAGAGAAATGGAATTTATGGAGAGTGGAGACAAGCAGGAGATAGTCTACAAGGTTGAAAGCCTTAGCGAGGTCAATGAAGATGGCACCTGTGAGTTTTCCAGAGTCCATGTTGGACAGAATATCAGTAGTTAGTTGAAGAAGAGCCGTGGTGGTGCTATGACCTTTTCTGAAACCATTCTGAGTGTCTGAGAGAAGATTGTAGCGTGTAAGGTAGTCAATGGTCTGTGATGCAGCTGTTTTCTCTAGGATCTTGTTAAGGACAGAGAGAATTGCTATAGGTCTGTAATTGGCCATGTCCTTTGGGTCACCTTTTTTAAAGACAGGCGTTACTCTTGCAGATTTCCTTAGGTCTGGCACAGTGCTATGGATAAGGGATAAAGTGTAGATTCTGGCAATCGGAGAGGCAATGAGTGGAGCAGCCAGCTAAAGAAGACGAGGTTCCAGTGAGTCAGAACCAGAGCTGGTATTGGCAGATATGGATCTCAGTAATTTCAGAACTTCCGCTCTTGATATAGCCTTGAAATAGAATCGTGGCACTGAAGGAGCATCATACGATAGGGCAGTATGGTTGTCTGATGGTAGTGTGGTAGGTAGATTGGAGTGCGATCCACTAGGTTGTAAAGCCAAGGTATAGTATGAAAGATCAGAGAAAAGATTGTTAAAACTGTTTGAGATGCTCCTAGGGTCATTACAATGTGCCCCATTTATGATAATTTCATCAGGAGTGACCGACTGCGAGGTACCAAGAAAGGTTTTGACATGGGCCCAGAATTTCCTCGGGTTGCAGGCTGAGTTTTGTTGAAGGTCCTTGCAGTATTTGCTTTTAGCAACTCTAACTTGTCTCTTACATCTGTTCCTTAGTTCACGATAGACAATAAGATCTGACTGTAGGCCAGTTTGTTTGTAGTGAATCCAAAGCTTGTCCCTCTGGCGCAGATTAGCAAGGAGGTCTTTATGCAACCACCTCATCTGTTTTCCTCAACCCTCCTAGTAAATGATATACTGTTTCATTTTTTGTTTCATTCTGCTATAAAAAAAGGAGCAGGGAATTCCCAGCCCCACCCCACATAGCAGGGTATTTAGCGAGATAAACACCAAGGTAGAGAGGTCAATAGGGAGCAGGACAGGGATAAATGGAGAAAAAGGAAAAGGCAGTAAGGACAGAGATGGGGCTAAAAAGGGTAAGGCCATCAAAAAATGAAGGGTGATGAGTACCAATACCCATAGTCTGGGTAACAAACTTCCTGAACTAGTGGGCTTGGTGGAAGAGGGACGCCTGGATAATGTGGCAGTCAAAGAAACATAGTTCACAGAGAACCATGACTGGGATGTCAACATACCAGTGTACAAAATCTACAGGAGGGACAGGGAGGGTCAAAGAGGGGGTGGAGTAGCTCTTTACATAAGGGAAGGGATTAAAGCAATGGAACTAAAGGGTAAACGGGGAGGAGAGGAGGCATCATGGGTCACCTTGGAGAGAGAAAATGGCACCACAATCTGCATGGAGTTGTATACAGACTCCTGGGGGTGGGGATGGACAAGGAAATGATAGAAGGCATCCTTAGAATGGCAGAAAAAAATGGAGATATTGTTGATGGGGGACCTGAATATGCCAGATGTTAACTGTAGCACATTTGCTTCAGCCACATCCAAGAGCAGGGTCATTCTCGATGCCGTACAGGTGGCATGCTTCAGACAGCAAGTGTTGGAACCCACTCGGGAGGGAGCAATCTTAGACCTGGTACAGAGAGAGGATCTCAGATTTAGAAGTGAATAGCCATCTGGGAACAAGCGACCACCAAACAGTGTGGTTCACAATAAACACAGCAGTAGAGTCAAGCCATACAAAAGTGATGGTACTGTAATTTAGGTGGGCTGACTTTGGCAAACTGGGAGAGTGCCTAAGGAATGCACTAGCAAATGGGAAAGAAGGAGGGGTGGAGGAACAATGGGGAAAAATCAAAACTGCCATCACAGGGCAACAAGCCTTTGTGTGAAGCAAATAAACAAACCAAAACAAAGGAAAACACCACTATGATTCTCAAAGTAAGTGGCGGGGAAGGTTAAGGAGAAAAAGATAGCATTCAGGAAGTATAAGGAATCACAGAAGGAGCAGGACAATGAACTGTATCAGTTAAAGCAAAAGGAAGTGGGGAATGCAGTCAGAATAGCAAAGGCCCAAACCGAGGAAAAGACAGCCAACTCAGGCAAGAAGGGCGATAAAACCTTTTATAGATACATTAGGGAGTGAAGAAAAACCAAGGGAGGGATAGTGAGGCTTACTAAAGGGGAGGGGGTGGGCAGAGGGTGACAGTGAAAAGGAAGAGATTCTGAATGAATATAATTTTGCTTGGTATTCACAAAAGAAGAGGAGGGGGAGATACTTAAACCAAACAATAGAAGCACTCTGGATAGGGGGGTTGTTACCAGTCCATTCACAGAAGAAAGGGTCCTGCAAGAACTCCTAAAACTGAAGGTAGACAAATCAATGGGGACTGATGGGATTCACCTCAGAATTCTAAAAGAACTAAGGGGAGAAATGGTGACACCACTGACTACCCCTTTTAACAAATCGTGGGAGGATAGTGTGATACCTGTGGACTGGAGGAGGGTGGATGTGATTCCCCTTCACAAAAGTGGGAGCAAGACAGAGGCAGGAAACTTCAGACCTGTTAGTTTGATCTCAGTGGTAGGGAAAATGATGGAATCACTTCTGAAAGAAAGAATTGTTGAGTACCTGGAGGCCAGTGGGGCA
This sequence comes from Neoceratodus forsteri, assembly GCA_016271365.2. NCBI lineage: Eukaryota > Metazoa > Chordata > Ceratodontiformes > Ceratodontidae > Neoceratodus > Neoceratodus forsteri. Next base: position 305,419,531 of record CM057454.1, on the reverse strand, counting down.
TAGGACCCAAGGCAGCATGGATTCACAGCGGGAAGGTCATGTCAGATGAATCTAATAGATTTCTTTGACTGGGTGACCAAAGTAGTAGACCAGGGAGGGGCTGTGGATATGGCCTACTTAGACTTTAGCAAGGCATTTGACACAGTCCCACATAAAAGATTAATAAACAAGTTAGCCAGCCTGGGAGTAGGTCCCATGGTGGTAGCCGGGGTAAAACGTTAGCTGGATAACAGAACGCAATGGGTAATAGTAAACAGAGTCCACTCTGAAGAAAGGGGGATTACTAGCGGGGTACCGCCAGGTTCAGTACTGGGACTGGTCCTCTTTAATGTCTTTATAGGTGACATTGCAGAGGGTCTGGAAGGAAAAGTATGCTGCTTTGCATATGACACAAAGATCTGTAATTGGGTTGATACACAAGGGGGGGTGGAAAGGATGAGAAGGGACTTGGCAAGGTTGGAGGAATGGTTAAATGTATGGCAGCTTAGATTCAGTGCAAAGAAGTCCAAAGTAATGCACCTTGGAAACAAAAACCCAGGGGAAGAGTACACAATGGGGGAGAGGTACTAACCACAACAACAATAGAAAGAGACCTGGGGATAGTCATATCAGATGATCTAAAGGTAGGCAAGCAATGTGAGAAGGCAGTAAGGTGGGCTGGGGGGATACTGAGATTCATAGGGAGAGGCACCACAAGCAGAAAACTGGAAATTGCTATCCCTCTGTACAGACAGTTGGTGGGACCCCATCTGGAGTACTGCATGCAGTTTTGGAGATCCCATCTCAACAAGGGCATAGTCAGGATGGAGGTGGTCCAGAGGAGGTCAATTTGAATGATGCAGGGTCTGCACCAGAAGCAGTGCAAAGAGAGACTAAAGGAGCTTAATATGTATATCGTCAAGGAAAGGAGGGAGAGGGGGGACATGATAGAAACTTTTAAGTACCTCAAGGGAATCAATAGGGTTCAAGATGGTAGCATCTTTCAGAAAAAGAGATGTGCAAGAGCAAGAGGTGCAATTTGAAGATAGAGGGGGAATGGCTCAGGTGCAACATGAGGAAATATTTTTTCACAGAGAGGGTGGTGGATGCATGGAATGGCCTTCCTGAGGAGGTCGTGGGGTCAAAAACAGTGGAAGAACTCAAAAATGCATTGGACAGACATGAGGCAATTCTAGTGGGAAGTAGGAGGAAGTAGGCTGTTGGTTAACTAGGATCTGCAGCTTATCCAATAGGTAAGGAAATGGGCAGACTAGGTGGGCCAAGCGGTCCCTATCTGCCATCAAAGTCTATGTTTCTATGTAAGAATAGAACTGGTGGAGGTTTCTTTTTTATGTTATTCAGGTAAGAGCCTTTGCAAGGGTTCAGGTTTCAAGAGTGAAGGCCCTAGATGCCCAATGCTTCAAATGATCTTAAAGCTTGTTTAAAGAAAACATGTTTACCATAAAAAAGTGATCATTTCCATGATATAAGCCTTTTTCTTGTACAGTTCACATGATCTCTCGAGTTTCACTTTCAAACCGTGCGACCACACCATGCCAACTCTGTGGTTCTGGATGCTGCCAGATGGGAAGGTGATATCTGGCTGGGCATCTGGCCCAGTTTCCTTGTCAAAAGCTGAAATGCTTCCAGTGATTTCAAACCGCCCACCATGCTGGCAGTGTGGGGAAGGGGAGCAGCAAAACACTGCCTGCTTTCAAAAGCTGAAATGCTTCTAGTGATTTCAAGCCCCCACTGTGCTGACAGTGTAGGAGAGGGGAGCAGCAAAACACTGCCTGCTTGGGCCTGTGCCTTCTGGGTGTCTACAGCTACAACCACAGCTCGCATGGCATTGGAGTCCAGTCCCCGAATCCTTCACTGAATTCTTGGTGGCCCAAGCCATGAATGGCCAATTGATTAAGTATCTTGTGAGTTCTCAAATTAAAATAAATAAAAGAAACAAAAGAAACTGGCATGGCCGAGGGTTGGGGCATTCTGTTACAGTCAGCCCCACATGGCCTTGGTGCCTGGGTTCCCAGGAGCTACCATAAGCTCTGCTGTGTGGTCCTGAGCTTGGCCCACCAAAAAAGTCTGGTTTTCATTAAGAGGGATGGGATATGAATTAAAAAAAAAAAAAAACTTGATATGTGGAAAATCTAACAACATTCAGCTTCCAACCCTGCATTCATAGGCAGGTTCCATGACATGACTCATTAGAAGAGCTGGATCAGGATTTCCTTTCCCTTACAGTCACTTATTCATGTGTTTGGCTTTATTCCTCTGGGGAACTGGGAGAACTGAACCAAAAGACAAAAGGCTCTCCTGTAAAACAGGTGCGGTGCCCAAATATAGTGCAAAACAAACCAAAAAAGACTTGCACTCTAAAGCAGAATCAGTGACACCAATATGCAATAACAACTTTTATTTTCACCATAAGTAGCAGAAGGAAAAGTCACAAACTCCCTCTCTTCCTGCTGGGTGTAGGTTTCTACTGCAGCAGGTCACAGCTCTCAGGCAGCTACTAGCTGGCTATGTAAGGGAAAAATATGAATACAGATAGACAAATGAGAGTAAACTGCTGGCTGATTGCAAGGCTGTGGGGAAGGGCATGTCTAAAGAACTCCAGGCCACATGGTCTAAGCATGCTAAACCCTGCAGCTGTGGCTGGGCCCGCAGCATGGTTCAGTCCAGAGAAAAAGGGTTCAAAGTGAATTCAAGGTTTATCTTCTTTTAAGCTCTTTTTAATTATTGAGATGCTGAAGTGTGTTAAGTGAAGCCCAGGGTTAATTTTAATTCCCCATGGATGCTTGAGCAGTTCACACACTCCTCTTCAACCAGTGAGGGTAGCAGGCACCACTCGGTGGCTGGTTTGGGCATATTGGCATATAAGAATGACTCAGTAACTGAATGGCAATGGGTCAAATGGAACTGCTCGGGCTGGGGTAACCAACACACTCAGAAATATAGATTCACATATTTAAACAAGCATTTGTCAATGTCAAATGTTGGCTTGCTGGCATTGGCAGTAGTGCAGGAGTTAGAGAGATGCGTAATAGGAATAGCAGTGAAGTATTGAACTGACACCAACCCCTCCCCCACCCTGCAGAGACTGACAGGTGTTGGGGGTGTGCTTTTGGGTCATCGGCCATAACACTCACGCCATTTCACCTCACCCTACCCTGCAGACACTGACAGGTGTTGAGGTGTGCCTTGGGGTCTTCGGGCCTTATACTCACCCCATTCTATCAGGAAATACATTGAGATGGGTGCAGTATAGGAGAATGGGGTGAACATTGGGGCTAAAGGTCCCAAGGCACATCTCAATGCCTGTGACTGGCTGCAGGGTGGGGTGGAATGGCATGAGCATTACATCTGATGATCCCAAGTCACCCCCCCCCCCTTGTGCCTATCAGTCTCTACAGAGTAGGGCGTTTTGATTGGAAACTGTAATGCCCCAGCCATTTGTTGGTATTTTTGCTCCAGATTTTCAAAATGGAATTTTTGTAACCACACCTCATGAACAGTGGCACCATTATTTTGTTACTCAATCCCAAAAGTTGGTTCTGAATGATGTGGTACTCAATGGTATGCATTGTAATGACCTCACCACCATTGCAAGTTCTTTTCAACAAATACTTTACTGATCTCACCAAATACACTGCCTCCTTCACAGCAAATCGCATCCTGATGCCCGTTACTCACACAAATGTGCCCATACATCTGCCCTTCTATTTTAAGGCTATTCCAAATGCTGATTTTCTAAAACTACTAAACACAATCTCTGATAGTACTAGTGTAGGCTCTGACTACCTACAGCCTAAACTCCTGAAGCTGGCTGCTTCTTTTATTGCAGCCCCATTGGCTAAAATCTTTACACTGTCTCTCTGCCATGGTCATGTTCCGGACATACGGAAATTGGCAAAAGTCACCCCAGTCTTTAAGAAAGGTGACAAGAAGGACGTAGCTAATTATAGGCCCATAGCCATTCTGTCAGTACTAAACAAAATGCTCAAGAAATTAGTGGCTATACAGGTCACCGAGTTCCTCTCTAAATATACCCTCCTATCACCTGCTCAACATGGTTTCTGCAAGGGGCATAGCACCTCTACCGCTCTGATGCAATTTACAAACGATGCCTGTACTGCTATGGATCACGGTCTCATGACTGGTGCAGTGTTCGCTGACCTCTCAAAGGTGTTTGATCTTGTAGATCACCCTCTTCTGCTTGATTGCCTTAGTTTTACTGGTTTCTCAGAGCAAGCCACAAACTGCTTCCAGAGCTACTTAAGCAATAGAAGACAACAGTTAAAATTTAACTCTGTGGTGTCAGACTCTGCGTCTGTCAATGTTGGTGTTCCTCAAGGCTCCATCTTGGGGCCTTTTCCCTTCTCCATTTTTATAAATGATATATCTTCTAACACCCCTTGATGCTCAACAATCTTGTATGCAGATGATCTGGTGCTCTACACCTCCTCTGCAAACATAGAAGAAATAAATAGTCGACTAACATCTGCATTTCTCATAATGCAAGAAAGGATCCACAACATAAGGCTCATCCTAAACATAAGTAAAACTCAGGGCATGTTCTTCGGATCTGCAACCAAACTTAGAACAAACCGCAACCTTTCAACGTCTCCTGTGCAAATGGCTCCCCCTTACAAAAGTAACCTCATTTAGGTATTTAGGTGTCCTGCCTGATGAAACTCTCAGCTTTGAGCACACATCATTGACACCTGCAAGTCAGTAAACTCCAAACTCGGAATAGCTTACAGGACTAGTCGGGTGCTTACTACCCCCCTCAGCTAGACTGGCTATTTCTATGGGTATCCTACTTCCATCCCTTGCATATGGTGCTGTCACCTACATAAATGCTTCAAAAAGCACCCTAAGTAAGTGGAATACAACGTACAATAATATCTGTCATTATGCCTCAGCTTGCCCACGTTTAAATTACCATTGCTTGCTATATGCAGACCTTAGATGGCCTTCTCCATCTGCCAATTGACTCTTTGCCCTTGGTACTCTGCTGGACATCATCAGAACTAATCTACCTACCTCTCTTGCAGGAATGCTGATGCCTCTGTCCCCCACATACAGCCTCCGCTCTACTGGACTCTCTACTATATACCCCAAGGTGCAGAACCCTAAAAGCAACCTCAGCTTTCTCCTGCCTGGCCCCAAAATATTGGAATTCCCAACTTCTTGATGTTCTCTCTGCACCTAGTCATATTGCTTTTAAAAAGATGCATCACTCTCTCCTCATCAAACATGCCCTAAGTTCCTGTTTTAACCCCCCATAGGGTGCTTGACTTCCCCTTCCTCAGCTCTCAAAATGTTCAATTTTGTTCTGTTTGTTACTGTTATATGTAGCACTTACCATGGATTACGTGTTAAAACTCCATTGCACTTTGATTGTATGCGTATTATGTTTTGTACCATTGTGTATTTTCCTGTCATTGTCTCTGTCATATTAGCAATATTGTTTACGTCACAGAACATCATTTAGATTTTTCCTTGTATGGTTGATTTACCTCTGAACTATACCTATTTGTTTTGTCTGCAAATTTTGTATTGTAACCTCCCAGGCCATGTCTGAAAATAGTCATATTTTGTGGCTACGACACCTTACTTGGTAAACAAAAATGAAAAAAATTAATGCATTTGGCACCACAGGTGCGAAAACACATTTCTGGCAGGATGTGAAAAATGACAGCTGCAATGTTCATGAGGTGGTGTGAATAAAATGGCAATGATGAAAATCTGGAGTGAAAATATAAAAAATTGGCAAAGTAATAAATGTGCATAGAAATTGTGCAATGCATGCCTGTAACACAATAGGTTTTGGGAATTTTTCACCAAATTTTCAACTTAGGCATTGCTGAACCTCTTCTCATGAATAGTGGCACTGTGATTTTGTTAATCTGTCCAGAAAGTAGATTTCCCACAGCGACCACACCATTCTGCGTCAAAGGTGTGAAAACATGTTTCAGGAAGGATGTGAAAAATGACAGCTATACTGTTCATAAAGAGGTGTGAAAAATGGCAATGTTGAAAATCTGGAGAGAAAATATTAAAAATGAGTGAAGTCACAAGCGTGCGTAGAAACTGTGCAATGCACTTTAGTAACGCAGTTATTGTTTGGAATTTTTTCACCAAATTTGCAACATGAGCTTTTTGGGACTTCCCCTCATGAATGGTTGCACTGTCATTTCATTAATCTCCTGAAAGGTGATTCAGCTGAGCGACAGCAAAATCACCTTTTGGGACTGAGAAACTAAATGACGTGTTCATGAGGTGGGATCCCAAGAACCACATGTTGAAGATTTGAGATAAAAATTCCAAGAAATGGCTGAGATATCAACCTAAGTTGAACCCCCCCCTTACCTCCCATTATAAAGCTTATTATCATTTCTTCAGTTCACAGTTCTACTTTGAAGACTGCAGATGTGTCACAGTTCAGAAAAGGTCGTGACTCGTAAGTATGGGTCTGGGGTTGTGGGGAGGTGGGTGCACAGAGGAAGGGTGGGGATGGGGAAAGGGGATGAGGGAGACAACCGTAGACTGTTTTCTTGTTTCGGGGGAGATAGTGAGGAAGGTTTTCTTCATTTACAGGTTGCACAAAAAATAGGCACACTGGGGTGGGCTCCCAGTGTGCTACAATTTTTGGGGATGCCGACATGGGTTTGGGCACCCCAATGTCAGCAAGGCATATAAACGGGGAATGAGCATCTGACACTGGGAGCGGGCATCCCGGTGTTGGAAAGGAAAGAGGAAACTATTTAACCAGGAAAGACACACTAAGAGGAAAGACACACTAAGGGGGGGATGCCAACAAGGGGGCCCCCTGATGTCAGCTTTTCAGGAGTGTGTGGTGGGTAGCAGGAGCCACCATGTTATGGTGTGCCATATAATGTGTGTGGGGGGAACATGCCGACATGGGGATTGGGCACCCCCATGTCAGCTTTCTGGGGATTGTGTGGTAGACGGCAGGAGCTGCCATATTTATTGAAATGTTTCACCAGGAAGAGGTACATGATGAAGGCATGTCATCAGCCGCTGCAATGATGAGCCTATCTTTGATTGCAGAGGTAGATTAGTTTCAACTCCATGGCTCTCTCTGAAACTGCTGTCATCGGCAGCATGCTCATTGGTTGGCGGCTGAAGGATGCACCCACTAAAGCATCCCCTGCATTTGCCACAACACTGACACACCTCTGAAATGTGCTACTACCGCAACATGTTGCTGTACATAAGAAAAGGGGAAGGGGGGTTCTTTGCATTGGCTATATGAGTCAAGGACAATCCTTGTGGCCGTTAGTGCAAGGGATTTCTGGGCATGACATAATGAATTACATATAATGATAATAAACTGAAGCTATATAGATAGATATAATATATATATATATCAACAAGAATGGTATATACACATACAAATAATCACTATTTGTTCAGACGGGAGGGGGAGCGTTAGTTCAAAGCCAGGCTGCCATGACAAGAACCCCCGGTGAATCCATGTTCAAGATAGCCAGGCTATTTCTTTTCATGTGTATATACATCTGCTAACACTTCTTTTCTATATGCACAGCACTTCCTATTTTTTCAGTTTTTGCACAACAATGCCCAACCAAAATGCCTCATGGGTAAACTGCACACACAGAGGAAGGACAAAGCCACTTGAATCCTACCTCACAAAACCATGGACAGGAACAATCACGGCCAGTATGTTACACCCAGCACTGGAAGGTCACATAAATCAGCCAGCCTAAAATCCCTCCGGCTAACCTGACAAATAAAGGGTGACAGGCACAGCTATGTCCACTCAAGAAACATAAATTGCAGGGTAGGCAAAAAACATAACCACAGCTGGGGGGGCTAAGACACAGCATCCTCATACTCTCAGCATACCTACTGGTGTGTGGGAATATTCACCCAAACCCTCGCCATTAAACAACAACTTGTGACTACACTGCACATGTCCTAGGAGGAAAAGGATTACGTATAATCTATTTCAACACTAGGAGCATAGTAAACAAAATAAACCACACAACAGAGTGGACCATTGAACACTCCCCTAACATTATGGTCATCATGGAGTCATAGCTGTCCAGCAAAGTCAGTAACACACAACCTGTGGAGAAAGTACAGGACCAAAAGGGGAGGAGGGTGTGTAATAACTTATGGGAAAACTGTCCTAGGCATCAGAGAAACAGACACCATGCTGGACTGGATGGGTTCAGAAGTGCTGATACTGGAACTAAAACTACCTTTCCAAGAGCCATCTTATGTATAATCACCCTCCTAGGGCAAACACACACGTATTTAACACACTACAAGACTATTTAGGCCACTTGCAGAAGACGCATGAGCTGCTGATACTAAGAGACCTAAATGTAGACTGGGTGAAAATACATAGCTTCTGCCAGAGAACAGACAGAACACCAAGAGGAAGGAGCTACAGGTATAACTAAAACTTCTCTACTGGTACTATATCGCCCTCCTTCCCTACCCTACACCCCCCACCGTAAACCAGTTCTACTTTTATAGGCACAGGATTTAACTGACAACAGGAACTTCCTGTTTGGGAGCAGGAAGTGAGTGATCACAAAGCCACCAAAGACTTACCATTCTAGAAGGGCAAGAGTAGCTCTCCACCCCCCGCTGCTGGAGGTCTGACTGAGCAAGTAAGGAGACTACTGAGAAATATAGGAACTTCTTGTCTTAGAACAGGAAGATCAGGAGCTAAAAGGGCACAGAGGCAGTAAATAAGTAGGGGAAGAAAAAAAAAGAAAAGAAACAGAGGAAAGAGTAAGTACTCCAAACAACAGTTAAGGGGCCAGAAAAAAGACATGATGGGAGTGGTGCAGTGCAGTGGCTGTGGAGCAGCAGTCTTCCGGGAGACGTTCTGGAGAATGTAGTGTTGTCCCATCTGCAGGCACCTCTCTGGGCTGAGAGAGGAGGTTGCTCATCTCCAGGCTGAGTTGGCCAGGATTTGTGGGACCTCATCTCCCACCCTGGGACCACCAGGGTCACTGCCGATGCCTCAGAGGTTGCCAAGAAAGAGGAGCGGTTGAACCACAGTGGGCTCAGGGAGGGTGAGGGTGGTGGAACAGAGGTGCATCCCTCCAGTTGTACCTCTCCACAATTTCTATGCCATTCTGGAAAAGTGTGGTTCCTCTATGAAGGCACCCACAGTGGAGACCAAGGAGGATGCTGGGTACCTCCACAAAGGAGACCCACAGGAGGGTGGCATGGGACCCCATGGGGAAGCAAACAACTCCTAGTGAGGGACTCCATTGTTAGGAATGTAGAACTGGGGAGGAAGGAGAGGAGGTAGGTGCCTGCCTGGTGCCATGGCTTGGAGTGACAGGGAGCGAATCCTCAGGATCACAGGAGCAGCTGCACAGGGGAGGGAGCTGGATGTCATTGTCCACCTAGGGACAAATGACCTGGCTAAGAAAGGGATCAGAGCAGTGCAAGAAGTGTTGGTGGAGATGGGGAGGGACCTTAGACAAATAGCACACACGGTAACCTTCTCAGAGGTGCTGCCTGTCTATGGCACGGGTGAGGCTAGGGTGCGCCACACCATGGGATTCAATCAGTGGTTGAAAAACTGGTGCAGAGCTCAGGGATTTGGCTTCACTGGGGACTGGGGGTCCACCTGGAGGGACACAGGCCTATACTGGCATGATGGTCTGCATCTGTCCAGGAGGAGAACCAGGATCCTAGGTGATAGGTTTAAATGCTTCATTGGCAAGCATTTAAACTAGCCAAAGGAGGAGGCACTGGAAAGGAGCAGGGAAATCCTAGCCCCCCCCAAAAAAATAATGGTAGTAAGTGTGGTAAACACCAGCATAGAGGTGTTGATAGGGAGAAGGGCAGGGGTAAATGGAGAAAGTGACAAAGGCAAGAAGAACAGGAATGGGGCAAAAAGGAGTAAGGCCATCAGGAAATGGAGGGTAATGAGTACCAATGCCCATAGTCTGGGCAACAAGCTCCCTGAGCTGGTGGCCTTGATGGAAGAGGGATGCCTGGATATCGTAGCAGTCACAGAAACATGGTACACAGAGAACCATGACTGGGATGTTAACATACCAGGGTACATAACCTATAGGAGAGACAGGCAGGGGAGAAGAGGGGGGGAGGAGTAGCTCTCTATGTAAAGGAAGGGATAAAAGCAACTGAACAAAAGAGTAAACAGGGAGGAGAGGAGGCACTGTGGGTTACCTTGGAGACTGGAAAAGGCACCACAATCCGCACTGGGGTTGTGTACAGACCGCCATGTCAGGGGGAGGGAATGGACAAGGATATGATAGAAGGCATTCTTAGAATGGCAGAGGAAGGGGTGATACTGTTGATGGGAGACCTGAATATGCCAGATGTTAACTGGAGAACATTTGCTGCAGCCACATCCAAAAGCAGGGCCATTCTTGATGCCTTTCAGGTGGCATGCCTCAGACAGCTAGTTTTGGAACCTACTCATGAGGGAGCAATCTTAGACCTCGTACTTTCAAATGGGGACAGTGAGAGGATCTCAAATCTAGAAGTGGGTTGCCATTTGGGAACAAGTGACCACCAAACAGTGTGGTTCACGATAAACTCAGCTACAGAGTCAAGCCATACAAAAGTGAGGGTTCTGGACTTCAGGAGGGCTGACTTTGGCAAGATGGGAGAGTGCCTTAGAAAGCACTAGCAAACAGGCTAGAAGGAGGGGTGGAGCAACAATGGCGAAATATCAAAACTGCCATCACAGAGGCAACAAGCCTTTGTGTGAAGCAAATAAACAAATCAAAACAAAAGGAAAAGCCACTCTGGTTCTCAAAAGAAGTGGCGGTGAAGGTTAGGGAGAAAAAGATAACATTTAGGAAGTATAAGGAAACACAGAAGGAGCAGGACGGAGAACTGTACCAGTTAAGGCAGAAGGAAGCAGGGAGGGTAGTCAGAATAGCAAAGGCACAAACTGAGGAAAAGACAGCCAACTCGGTTAAGAAGGGGATAAAACCTTTTATAGGTGTATCAGGGGGCATAGAAAGACAAAGGGAGGGATAGTGAGGCTGAATAAAATGGATGGTGGGTAGGCAGAGAGTGACAGTGAAAAAGCAGGGATACTGAATGAATACTTCTGTTCAGTATTCACAAAAGAGGAAATGAGGGAGGTGCCTAATCCAATTAACAGAAGCACTCTGGAGAGGGGGGTCAATCCCAGTCTTTTCACAGAAGAAAGGGTTCTGAAAGAATTCCTAAAACTGAAGGTGGACAAAGCAATGGGGCCAGATGGAATTCACCCCAGAATTCTAAAAGAATTAAGCAGAGAACTAGTGACATCACTGACTACCCTTTATAACAAATCAGGGGAGGATGGTGTGGTACCTGAGGACTGGAAGAAGGCTGATGTGATTCCCCTTCACAAAAGTGGGAGCAAGATAGAGGCAGGAAACTACAGACCTGTCAATTTGACCTCTGTGGTAGGAAAAGTGAAGGAATCACTTCTGAAGGAAAGAATTGTTGAGTACCTAGAGGCCAGTGGGGCACAGGACCCAAGGCAGCATGGGTTCACAGCAGGAAGGTCATGTCAGACGAATCTAACTGATTTATTTGACTGGGTGACCAAAGTAGTAGACCCGGGAGGGGCTGTGGGCATGGCCTACCTAGACTTTAGCAAGGCATTTGACACAGTCCCACACAAAAGATTAGTAGTCAAATTAACCAGCCTTGGAATTGGTCCCAGGGTGGTAGCCTGGGTAAAACATTGGCTGAACAACAGAACACAGAAGGTAATTGTAAATGGAGTCCACTCTGAAGAAAAAGGGGTAACTAGTGGGGTGCCGCAGGGTTCAGTACTGGGTCCAGTCCTTTTTAATGTCTTTATAAGTGACATTGCAGAGGGACTAGAAGGAAAAGTATGCCTCTTTGCAGATCACACAAAGATCTGCAACAGGGTTGATACACAAGGAGGCGTGGAAAGGATGAGAAGGGACTTGGCAAGGTTGGAGGAATGGTCAGAAGTATGGCAGCTTGGATTCAATGCAAAGAAGTGCAAAGTAATGCACCTGGGAAACAAAAACCCAGGGGAAGATTACACAATGGGGGAGGGTAGTAACAACAACAAAAATGGAAAGGGACCTGGGGGTAATCTTATCAGATGACCTTAAGGTTGGCAAGCAATGTGAGAAGGCGGCAGGGAGGGCTGGGGGATACTGGGATGTATAGGGAGAGACATCACCAGCAGAAAACAGGAAGTTGTTATCCCCCTGTACAGACAGTTGGTGAGACCCCGTCTGGAGTACTGCATCCAGTTCTGGAGACCCCATCTCCACAAGGACATAGACAGGATGGAGGCAGTTCAGAGGAGGCAACTAAAATGGTGCAGGGTTTGCAAGAGAAACCATATGAGGAGAGGCTAAAGGAGCTTAATATGTATACCCTTGAGGAAAGGAGGGAGAGGGGGGACATGATAGAAATATTTAAGTACCTCAGTGGAATCAACAAAGTCCAAGAGGGTAGCATCTTTCAGAAAAAGAGATGTGCAAGAACAAGGGGACACAATTTGAAGATAGAGGGGGGATGGCTCAGGGGCAATGTGAGGAAGTATTTTTTCACAGAGAGAGAGTAGTGGATGCATGGAACTAACCTTCCTGAGGAGGTTGTGGGGTCTAAAACTGTGGGAGAATTCAAGAATGCATGGGACAGACATAAGGCAATTTTTGTGGGGGATAGGAAGAAATAGGCTGTTGGGTAAATAGGATCTGCAGCTTATCTTCTAGGTAGGGAAATGGGCAGACTAGGTGGGCCAAGCGGTCCTTATCTGCAATCAAAGTCTTTGTTTCTATGTTTCTATGTTACATACCAATCCCAACCTAATAGAACTAAAATGCAATATGGGGTTGACACAGCTCATAAAAGACTTTACAAGACTAAATGATAAGGATCACTTAGCCTCAGCCCTAGTAGATATACTACTAACAAACAACCCAGACTGGTTTGTATAATCAGGCACACTACCGGACTCCTTCTCAGATCACCAAGTAATTTCTTGTATATGAAAAGGGGGTAAGCATGGTGGCCCCAGCAAATCAGTATAGATCATACAAAAACTTTGACTACATAAACTTCATGATCAACCTGGAGTTCAATGGCTGGGATAAGGTCGAGCTCATCCCCACGATGGCCGAGGTATGGAACTTTATTTATTACAAATTCATGGACAGTTGCAACAAATTTTCCCCCCCTTAGAGTCCAAAAGACAAAATACAAGAACTCCCCCTGCTACAACGCACACCTCAACAGACTAAAGAAACAAAGGGACTTAGAATGGAAAAGGGTTAAACAAACAAACAGTGCCCAGCCAGGAATAGGTACAATTATCTACAAAATGTATATACCACGCAGTAAGGACTCAAAGACAGGAATTCTTCAAAACAACCATGGCAGGCAATGTGAGAGCAGACCCTAGGGAATTCTGGAAGATAATAAAGTAACTCCAGGGAAGCCAAAAGGCAGACACTCCCAACTTCTTTGAAATAGACAGAGAAGAGGTCCACTATCCAAGCACATAGAAAACAGATTTAATGACTATTTCATAAACATGGGCACCAAAGTCTTAAAACAAAGCATACACCTGCCCAAGCAAAAATACCAGTACACCCCCCAAAAAACATTTTCAAATTTAACAAGTTCACAGTAACACAAGTTTACAAGAAGCTGTTATAAATCAGCATAAAAAAGTCAGGAGGGTTGGATGGCATTCCTGGCACACTCCTGAAATATGCAGCCCCAATAATAGCAGTCCCATCAGCAGAGCTATTCAACATGTCCTTGGTGACCAGGGTATACCCATCAAAACTGAAGGATGCCCTAGTTGTTCAAATATTCAAAGCCTGACCAAAAAAACAAATTAGAGAACTATCACCCTATATCCCCTGCTATCCACAGTTTTGAAGATCTTCAAAAGGCTAGTATGCATGCAACTGAAGCACTTTCTAGAGTCAGAGAAACTACTGAGAGACTGCTAGTCTGGTTTCAGACCACTCCACAACACCACCTTAGCACTGATTAAAGTCACTGGAGACTTCCAGGAGGCACTGAACAGGAGGGCTGTGGGAGCCATATTTGTTGATCTGTCAAAAGTTTTTGACACTCTGGACCATGACATCCTCCTGTCCAGAATAAAAAATGTGGGAGTGACAGGAGATGCAGTGGACTGATTTTAATCATACCTAAAAGGACGTAAACAAATGGTGTCACTAAATGGCCTCAGATCCTCCTTCAGCCCCATAGTGTCAGGTGTACCCCAAAGCTCAATCTTAGGGCCCATACTATTTAACATATACATGAACACCCTCACCATATGAAACCCCCAAGTCAAATTCCATCTATACACAGATGATACGATACTCTACACAACAGGCACAAACCACTCAGACATTGCACCACCTCTACAAGCAGCATTTGATGAGCGCCAGGATTTTTATCTACACTCCAAACTAGCACTGAATGCTAAATAATCCCAGGTAATGTAACAGAAACAAAGGTCAGGACACAGCCACAAATACATTACAAATCAAAATCATGGAACAAGTCACCCTACAGCAAGTCCACAGCTACCGATACCTGGAAGTATGGCTAGATGAGAAAATTAAATGGAACGTCCATATAGACAACCTGACAAAGAACCTGGGGAAATGCCTAGGAGCCCTTTACAAATTCAAACAATCAGCAGACACAAAGACAAGGAAACAATTAGTAGAGTCCATGACCTAATCATTATTTGACTGTGGCGACCTGTTGCTGTCGGAAGCATCCAGTCTGGAGCTGGTCAAACTTGATACCATGTACAGCAGCTTTGCTGGCTTCATCCTGGATGCCCTCCTGCAGAAAACACAGGTGAGAACTCCTCAACAAACTAGGATGGAAAAGGTTAGAGGAGAGAAAGAAATCACACTGCCTAGCATTCATGCACAAATTCTATAGTAACAAGGCCCCAGACTACTTAATGGAAAATATTCACACAACAGACATCAGGGGGTCATCAAGGTCCATTGGGGGTGGCAGGATACTCCCTCCCAACCAGAAACCTGGAGGTAGGCAAGAAACACTTCCTGTATGTAGGGCCTAAACTCTGGGACTTCATGTCAATCTACCTCAGACCAGCAGGCAAATCCATCAGCATGGGTAAAATCAAACAATGGCACTTCTGACAGACCAACAAGCCCCAGCCCTGCTGCCTAGCTCCAGAATAAAAAAGCAAGCAAACAAAAAAAAACACTCTTTGTATTTGCGCTTACCAACAAATATGTCTCTCAATGCCCACAACTTGTCTAACTGTATGAATGAACCAATACACAAGTGTTGTAACAATGTCCAAACATGTTATTGTAATGTTCCTCTGCTTGCATGAATGTACCTACACACAAATGTTAACAATGTCCAAACATGTTATTGTAATGTTCCTCTGCTTGCATGAATGTACCTACACACAAATGTTAACCATGTCCAAACATGTTATTGTAATGTTCCTCTGCTTCTATCTTGCACAATGTACTGGACTTCATTGAAAATGAGCTCTGCTCAACTAAGTATCCAATGCATACGAAGATGAATAAAATATTTTACTACTACTACATCGTCAGGTAAGGCAGAAGCAACTAAGGTGCTGGAGAAGCAGGGGAGGTCCATGTGTACTAAGAAAGGATGAGCCTGGTTGGAAGCATGCCTGACAGGACATCAGCACCAAAGGAGAACCCAATGACCAGAAAAAGGAAGTGACCCATGAAGGAACCAGCAGCCCTCCCCCCAAGCAAGGTAGCCAAGAAGCCTAAGAAAAAAGGTAAGGCAAGACAGGGGGATCATATGATATCTGAGGAAGAATTCAGGAAAATAGTTTTGAAAATGTTCAAGGGTGGGGCTCCAGTGGACCCTTCCTCCACTCAGCTTTTCCCTACCATCTTTTGTCAGCTTTTTCAAAGGGGGAGAGGAGTGAACACCAGTACTTTTATAGAAAAGAGAGTCCTAGATGAACTCAGAAAACTAATGGTGGACAAAGCAATTGGGCCAGATAGCATACACCCTAGGGTATTACTAAGGTGGTGCTAGCAGCACCATTGGCAGACCTGTTTAATGAGTCCCTCAATACAGGTGTGGTTCCAGAGGACTGGAGGAGGGCACATATAGTCCCTCTTCATAAAAGCAGAAGCAGGGAGGAGACGGTCAACTATAGGATGGTCAGCCTCACCTCAGTAGTGGGGAAGATTATGGAGATGCTTCTTAATTAAAGAAATGTGGAATACTTGGAAACAAGCAGAGCACAGGGGTCCGAGGTATCATGGATTTACAGTGGGGAGGTCATGACAGACAAATTTGATAGATTTCTTTGACTGGGTGACAAAGAAGGTGGATGAGGGGGAGTGGTGGATGTCACCTACCTCGAATTTAACAAGGCCTTTGAAACCGTTCCGCATAAGAGGCTGGTAAACAAGCTGGGGAGCTTGGGTGTGGGCCAAAAGGTGGTGAATTGGGTCAAAAATTGGTTGAGGGACAGAAAGCAGAGGGTGGTGATAAATGGGGTCCAATCTGAGGAATGGGGTGTGGTTACTGGGGTACTGAAGGAATCCGTTCTGGGGCCAGTCCTTTTTTAATGTCTTCATTAATGACATTGCTGAAGGACTGGAAAGGAAGGTTTGCCTATTTGCGGATGACACCAAGATCTGCAATAGAGTAGACATGCCAGAAGGGGTGGACAAAATGAAGAGGGACTTAGGGAAGATGGAAAAATGGTCTGAGGTATGACAAGTAAGATTCAACGTGAGGAAGTGCTAAATCATGCACCTGGAGTGTAAAAACCCTGAGGAGAGTTACAGGATGGGGGGCCAGTTACTGACGATCACAATGGAAGAAATGGATTTGAGAATAATCACCTCAGATGACCTAAAGTTGGCCAAGCAGTGTACAAAGGCAGTAGGGATGGCCAGTGGTATGCTAGGATGCATAGGAAGGGGTATCACTAGCAGGAGAAGGGAGGTGGTGATGCCACTGTACAGAACACTGGTGAGACCTCATCTAGAATACTGTGTTCGGTTCTAGAGGCCGCAGCTGCAGAAGACCATACTGTAGACAGGGTGGAGACTGTTCAGAGAAAGGCAACTAAGATGGTGCAGGGCTTGCAACAGAAGGAATATAAGGAGAGATTAAAATACCTCAATATGTATACTCTGGAGGAGAGGCGAGGACAGGAGGATATGATTGAAACATTCAATTACCTTAAGGGCATCAGCAAGGTGCAAGTGGGAGACATCTTTCAGTTTAGGAGATGTGTAAGAATGAGGGGACATGATATGAGATTGGAGGGGGGCAAGATAATGGGGAATAGGAGGAAGTTTTTCCCCATGGAAAGGGTGGTGGATGCATTGAACAGCCTACCCCAGGAGGTGGCAGAAGAAACACAGTGGGGGATTCCAAAATGCATGGGATAGGCACAGGGAACCCTAGAGGTGGGAAAGAGAAGCTAAAGCCAATAACCAAGTATTGTAGGGTCAGTGGCCACTGATACAGGTAGGGAAAACGAGCAGAGTGGATGGGCCAGGTGGTCCTTATCTGCCATCAAATTCTATGTTTCTATGTTTCCCTTAGAGGGTTTTTTCCTGGGCTTTTCACATCCTCACAAATAGCCTTTTGAGATTAAGGTAATTTTTTTAAATTGGCACAGTCATATTAAGTGGGTACAGCTTTAGATTCTTACAAGATGATGGTGCAAGAGGAAAAGGGAGGGGTCCCTTTTTTCCAAAAGGCGCCTCTCCCTGGTTGGTATGAGGCAGGGGGCTACAAGACATGGTTCTCTATTTGGGAGGTCATGGCCAGCCTCATCAGGTTGGCCTGGGGTGCAGTGCCAGCAGACATGAGCGGCCAATCGCCACCTCACCACTTGTGTCTCTATTCACTGAGGTACAGGTAATTGTCTAACTCATACAGATATATCATAGGCAACATGAATTCACAGTGGGGAGGTCATGTCAGACAAATCTGGTTGATTCCTTTGATTAGGTGACAAAGGAAGTAAATCAGGGTGTGGCAGTGGACATCACTTACCTTGATTTCAGCAAAGCCTTTGATACCATCCCACATAGAAGGCTGATAAACAAGCTGGGCAGGCTGGGCATGGGGGACAGGGTGGTAAACTGAGTTAGAACCTGGCTAACAGACAGGAGGCAGAGGGTGGTGGTAAATGGGGTGCAGTCTGGGGACAGGGGGGTGACCAGTGGGGTGTCTCAGGGATCGGTCCTGGGGCCAGTCCTGTTTAATGTCTTCATTACTGACATTGCAGGAGGGCAGGAGGGCTGGAGGGAAAGGTCTGCCTGTTTGCAGATAACACCAATATCTATAACAGAGTGGATACCCCAGAGGGGGTGAAGAAAATGAGGAGGGACCTGGGGAAGCTGGAAAAATGGACTAAGGACTGGCAACTGAAGATTAATTCAAAAAGTGTAAAATGATGCACCTTGGGCACAGAAACCCTGGGGAAAGCTACATCATGGGGCAGGGAGTTGCTGACAGTCACAAATGTGGAAAGGGACCTGGGGTTATTATTTCAGATGACCTGAAAATGTCAAAGCAGAGTGCTAAGGCAGCTGGGAGGACCAGTGGCATGCTGGGGTGCATAGGCAGGAGTATCACCAGCAGAAGGAGGGAGGTAGTGATGCCATTATATAAAACCATGATCAGGCCTTACATGGAGTTCTGTGCGTAGTTCTGGAGGCCGCACCTTCGTAAGGATATTAACAGGCTGGAAACGATCCAGAGAAGGATGACTAAGATGGTACAGGGCTTGCAACACAAGACTTATGAGGAGAGATTAAGGGATCTCAATATGTACTTGCTGGAACAGAGGAGAGAAAGAGGGGACATGATAGAAGCATTCAAGTACCTCAAGGGTATAAACAAGGTGCAGGGGAGAGACATTTTCCAATACAGGAGGAGCACAAAAATGAGGGCGCCTGACATGAAATTGGAAGGTCTGAGGTTAAGAGGGAAAGTGAGGAGGTTCTTCTTCACAGAGAGGGTGGAGGATGCATGAAATGTTCTGCCTCAGGAGGTGGTGTGAGTGAGCACAATGGATGAATTCAAGCATGCTTGGGACAGGCATCAGGGAACCATAAAGGTACACTAGTGGGTGGGTCAGAAGCAATAATCCAGTACAAGGGCTTATGGGCAGTCTAGACGGGCCTGGCACTCCTTACCTACCAACAATTTCTATGTTTCTATTCCTCAGTCCACACAAGGATATGGTCCTTTGTGGAAAAGGGTACAGAGGTCTGAGGTTGACTTGGCAAGACTCACAATCTGTGTCTGTCACTTGGGCATGTATTGTATTGGTGGTTTATTAAATATATGGATGCAAACATTTCTTCCAAGTCTCATGTGGTGTGTTATTAGTCCAGGGTAAGGTATTTAGGGGCCTAGCAAGGCAAAAATAACATTATGATTTTTACCATTAAGATGATACACCCAGCTGAAATAGTTCTAACACGCAAAAGAAATCAATAGATTATAGTGGATAAAGGATCATACCTAGGGTGCATCCCTTCAGAGTGAGGTTCCAAGTAAATTGAGGATATTAAATAATTATAAGGCAATTTATTTTCTTGATATTTCCTAGACCAGGAGGGACTCGGAGCTCTAAAAGCCTGCATGAATTTCAGAAACCATTTTTGTGAACCTTACAGACCTCTGCTTATAACTTCTACTGAGTCAGACGAGCAAAAACATTTCTAATGACTAACTAGGGCTCAAAGTTGTGTATTAGAAAGAGTGCTGCTTCTAAAAGTGAGCCATGCATCATAGCATCCTCATTCAGCTGGTCTAGTCAAAGGCTCGGCACCCAGTGAATGGATTTTGACTTCACCTTCATATTGTATGACAAGTAAATAATCATCCTTTTATATTTACTTCCCTTCTAAATTGACAAAAGATTTGCAGAATTACAGTGTTCCAGGCTTCTTGCATTGACAAGAGCAGTGAAGCCTGAGAACTCCTTCGTTCTTGTCTGTTATCTAGAAATCAATCGCACAGCCTGGTGCACATAATGATGTTCTGCAGGACTTGGCCCATCTGGTCACTGAAGAAGCAGGAACGGTGGGCTTCTCATTGATCTGCAAGGCACATGCTGCTGCACAGGGGTCACCTACAAGCATACATCTGGGCTTCAAAAACAAGAAATTGCTAGTTTGTTCTCAGTCTGGGATGGAAAAATAGCTTTTACAGTGAAGCATTACAATCTGCGTGTCAAGTTAATATTAGGAGGTCCAAAACCAGGAAAAAAAAAAAGCTGTTGTTGGGAAACAAACATGGCTCTGCAGGTCAAGTACAGTATGTGTGTGACTTTATGCTATTACCTAAATATGTACAGTATGTGTTCTTTAACAGGCTGGCTACTCATAAAAATAATATACTTTAGACCCTGTTTATTTTGTAAACCTTGGAATATTTCAATGTGAAAGCCAGCAAGGCAAACAGACTCACTTAGCAACTATATGCATCATTGATATGTATGATTGTCTGGAATAGTAAAGCAACTGGCTGGAGCTATGGCCAATATAGGTTACTAACAAGTCAAATTTCATACCCGTTACATTGTTAGAAGATTATTCACATACGATTACTTATTCATTGCTGTAGTACAGTAGACCCACTGTGTAAAGTTATTCATAGGAGTTCGACAGTTATGGGTGTTGTGGAGAAATGTTTACTTTTATTTGTGACTGTTGATCAGGAAAACCCCAGTGAGCCAAGGCTCATTTCCAGATTCAACCAGGGGTTGGAGAATACAGAAAGGAGGGGGAAAAAGCCAAAAATAATAAAAAACAATAAAAAAGCAAGTAGTATAATCAATAAAAATGCAATAATACAATTTATAGGAAGAGATAACTTAAGATATAATAGTACAGAATAAAAGACAATAATACTATATACATTTTGTACAAAATCCCATCCTGCATTAAACAAGGCTAAAAGGTGAGTTAAAGTGATCCATGCAAGTACAGAAAGTGCATCAGCAACATACAGAGATACAGAGGAAAAGTAGAGAATGGACCCAAACAGAGAAAAGAGGGAAGTGAAGAGAGGTAGTAAGGACACACAGGGATATAAAAAAGCAGAGAAAAAGGGGACGGGGTAAAATATGGTGGTGCTAGTTGGAGCAGGCATGCATGCAGTGATCAAACTGGAGAGTTTTAAAGAAAAGGGCAGAGAGGGAGGAGCAGACAGTGATAGAGAGGTTATTTCTGAGGGATGGTGGCAAGAGAATAAAGCTACAGTATCTGCCCACTAAGGCTCTAGATAAAGAAAGAGTCCGTTTGTGTGGCAATGTAATAGAGGGAGCAAGAGAACGTAAGGCAAACAGAGAGAAAAGAAAGTGATAGCAGGGGAAAAAGCCAAATCAGAACTTGGGGAGGGAGAAGTTGGTTTAGAGGGAGCTGTAGTAGGTATAGTGTGGACAGTTCTGATGAAATAGCACAATTAGTGAAAAGAGCATCCAGTCTGATCAAAATGTACATATTGTATCATGCTATTAATTTGCAGAACACATTGCCTGAGTCATTTTTGTCTATTAATTCATTGTTTGTTTTAAAAAAAATGCTTAAAGCAGTATTGCCTGAATTTTTCCCAATATTCATATTATGACCCATGATGTGCTGGTCATTGTTTTATAATATTTTGTTGTTGTACGTCCTCGGGTCTCCTGTGAAAATGGGCAGCTGATGCCCTAGGTTATTACCCAATTAACACATTTTAAATAAAAATAAATAAAATACTGTGTATACAACATCTGTGTAGTTAAACACTGGCAAAATAATTATGAGGATGAAGTAACTGTGGACTAGGAGTGGAGGACAAGACTTCTTTTGAGGCAGAGCACTGAGGTTATGGAACAACTTTTGTGTTGATGGAGCTGATGTGGTAAGAGCACCCATGATTTCATCTAGCCAAAAAACAAGTTACTTGAAGAGAAATCCAGAAAAACATAAATGCAGTGCATGGAAATGAAAACTCCTTAAGGTGAAATATGTTAAGATAAGTCCCTAGGACCGTAGGGGTGTTAGTTCACATTGTTTTGAATTTTTAAATTACATTTTTCCAGCTCAACTGTGAGTGTATCTGTTTCCCTGCTTCTCTGACCAAGTTATTTGAAGCATGGAACTTCTTCAAGGGGGAACTATGTAGAGTTGTGAAGATGGGTTTTCTGGAACCTGGCAAGTTGCTGTTTACTGCAAAGGTCATGGAAGCAATTATTTTTCTTTGCATTGAGCAGCAGTTTATTTGAGTGGAACAAGCCCTGAATGTTGAGATCCTGCTGTAAGGTCTATTCCAGCTCAGCAGCAGAGGCACCAGTGGCAGATAGTATAGTATCATTCATGTGCATGTGGATGTGGAGACGTAGGCTTGGGGGGAAGTATTTGAGATAGCTAGAAAGCAGGATGGGGCCAAGGATGGAGTACTGGGAAACTGCTGAGGTGACGGGGTGGGGAGGTGCATAATTTACTTGTACTGACTGTTTTTTGCCAAGCTGGGAAGAGTGGAACCAGGAGATGGTAGGTCAGGAAGCCCCCTCCCCCCTAGAGCATCTCAAGTAGGAGATAATGGAAGACAGTGTCAAGTGCATTGGCAGGGTTAATAAATACTGTTGCAGTAATTGATACACTCAGATATTTACTAAAATTTCTGTGATATCTCAAGAGAAATTCCCTACCTGCATGCAATACCTCTGTAAGATCACTAGAGAGAATCTCTTGAGAAATATTGTGAAAATAATTGACATGGTCAGTTGCTAAAACTGTATAGCAGATGTAAGCAGTGCCTGATTCATCACCTTCAGGACAAAGTCAGTGATCTACCGAAAGGGCAAAATGTTGGAGTGGGACTTTTTAAAAAGCAGCCTGAATAGGGCAGACAAAGAAGTTGAGGTACGAGAGCTTGAGGAGCATTTGTTTTTCATGTACTGTACCTTGGTCAATTCAGGAAGCAAATATATAAGGTGGTAGTCTATTGGGGAGGAGTGGGTCACCCATTAGTTAAGGGGGATAACTTTAGTTTGCTTTCACTTCCCAGAGAATTTGCTGAGTTAGAAAGTGAGGGTCAAGAGGGGAGAGATGTCTTGCAATAGTAGGGGCAGAGATGAAGGTCAGGTCCATCAGGGTATTATGGAGGTTAAGGAAAGCAAGACAGATAGTAAGGTAGCCAGGAAAATGGGAGAGCAGTAAAAGAAAGGATGATGGGAGGTGGAGAGAGGAGGGGGAGCATAGAGAGGAAACAAGAGACAAAGGGAAGGGGAAGTGGGGGAGAGGAAGTAGTGAGAGTTCACAGAAGGTAAAGTACTAGCTGAAGGAGGGTCAGAGATGGGGAAGCTATTGAACCTGAGGATCAGAATTACAGACTGGAGGATGATCAAAATGGAGTGAATAACCTTCCAGAGTTTAGCTGGAGAATTAAGATTATTCTGGAGATTTGCAGCCAAGTAAATTGACTAATTTTCCCTGATAACCTGGGTGATGGTATTTTTAAAGCTGTTTGTACTACATTAAGCTCTATATGTGATAGTATTTTTTCTGGTGCCAGACAGAGTCACATAATTTTAGGAAGACAATCAGGTCTGCAGTGATCCAGAGAAGACAGGGCCCATGGACACATGGGCCTGAAATTTTGAAAGCTAATTTCCAAGTGTGACCCAAGGAAGGTAATACAGCAGGGAGTGAAATAGCAATAACACATAGAAAGACAGCAAAAGGTGCATGTACCAGAACTATAAAACCAAAGTGCAATTAATAATTTCCAGAAAAAGGAAAAAAAATGTAAAAATTGTGCAATGTGCATACTGTAAGTTAGGGGTGTAGCAAGGATGAGAGCTAGAGGTGTGTGCATCCAACCTATTACAAGAGATTTGTAACAGAATCGTGGTAGTGTAAAGTTCAAATTACAGTGTACACTGAGTTTTAATCTACTCTATACAACAGGGCAAGAGGCAAAATGGGTAAGTAGTGGAGAAGTTAATAGGGCAAAGGTTGTTGTAGCGTTGAGAGAAGAGGAAGATGGCTAACTGCAGGTGTATGTTTTTAAGAAGTATGCCAGTGAGAGTGGTTTGAGACAGTTCATGGAGGATGAAAGATGGATGGGGAGAGGGATGTTGTTCCACAGTGTTGGAAGGCAAGTAGAGAAAAACGACTAGCCTGCTACAGATTTACAGCAAGGGATATGAAAGGAACAAGTAAAGGGTGATTGGAAGGAGTAGGAGGATGGGTGGGATTGCAGGGTTAAGGAGAGACCCAGAGGTAAGTGGGAACAGTGGCAAGCCAGTATATGGCCAGGAAGGAGAAAGAATGTGATTGATGCCAGGTATCAGGGGAAGGGAGGAAAAGAGAGACAGCTGGAGAGGTTTGCTTTGAGAGAGCAGTGATTGATGATAGATGAAGCACTAAAGCCAAAGCAGCAGAAGGAGTAAAAGGGGGGCAGCATGTCATATATAGACTTTGGTGCAGTCTTGTAGACTATACCTATGTAGTCAGACACTGGCAACATCATCTTGATGATGATCTCTCGGTGGACCATGGGCCCAATTCTAGATGGTTGGCGCAAGTCGCCACCAAACGCAACTTGCACCAACCACAACTGTGACATTGACCCTGTGCCTTATTCTAGAAGGGGAAGGGTCTCCACAGATAAGCCCTGTGACTTGCGACATGTGGCCAGGTACGCCGAACAGCGGGCACACCTGGAGAGCATGTCGCAAGCCACAACACAGGTCACAAGTGCTCCCTCCATGCCCAGCAAGCCACAGGTGCTCCGCAGGGCTGCCTACACCCCTGGCCCCCAAATCCAACAATAACTGCCCCACAGGTCTGCCCACCCCAACTGCCCCCAATGCCACCATGATGTGCCCCCCAAGGTTGCCCACACCCCAGCCCCCAAAGCCTCCAGTAGCTCCGCAGGGCTTCCTACACCCCCATCCCCCATCCCCCAAATCTCCCATTGTGATATGCTCTGTGGCGGCACTGTCACCGCCCCCACCCATGCCCGACCCTGAGCAGTTTAATAACAGATTTAACAGTATAGTGAGCTTATTGTAAAACAGACATAATAGGTTTATAATGACACTATATGAGAACCCAGTGCCTGACTAGGTGCAGCTGCAAATGTGGCAAATACCTGCCCTGGTGGCTAGTGTCCCCACCCAGCTTTGCCAGCCACCCAGCTACTACACGTCCCCAACCCGGCGACTGGCACAGCCCACCTCTCATGTCCATGGCCAGCTGTTGACCCTGAGTTCAGTGGAGAGATACAGAAAGACGCACTCAGAAATTAATTTCTGAGCACGTCTTTTCAGTACACGCTCCTACTGAACCCACTTGCTGGCTGGCCATGGAGTTGAGAGATGGGCTGTTACAGTTGCCGGCTGGGGATGGGTGCGGGGGTGCTGGATGGGCTGTCATGGCTGGGTGGGGGCCTCTAGGCTACCAGGCCAGGGTATTTGCCACATTTGTGGCTGCAACTCGGGGTCTGGGCACAGGTTCTCATATATTTTCATTATAAACTTACTATGTGTCTGTTTTACAATAAGCTCACTATACTGTTAAATCTGTTATTAAACTGCTGATTGTAATCTGAAATAAGTATTCAAACACAAAGCCGCATTTGCAGCTGCGACTCTGGGTCGGAGCACGGGTGGGGGATGACAGTGCCACTCTCATGGGCCTATCACGGGGCTGGGGTGTGGGAAGCTCCCTGTGGAGCTGTTACTGTGTGGGGTATGGGGGGGGGCACGTACAGTACGGGGATGGGGTGGGTGTGTGAGATGTCCATTGGGGCAATCTATGGTTGTGTTCTGGGGCATGTGGGGTAGGGTTATGGACCTGGTTCTACAGACCCAGAGATATATGTGTTACACCAGCTAAATGCAGGTGTAACTTACGTTGCCTGTTCTCCTCTGGGGGTTCTTGTAGAATCCCGACATTGGGGACTTTGTTGCTGCCCTTCTGGAATGGGGCGCAACTGCTGCCATAAACCCCCTAGCGCCATGCTGCAGGGGGTTTATGGTGCAACTGCCGGCATAACAGCTATTCAGCGCAAGTGACCTGCGATATGTCGCAGGCCACTTTGTAGAATCGCGCAAGTTGGAACTGCTGGCGTAAGTTGCTACTTGCACCATTCTACTTGGTGCAAGTGCTGTTATGCCAAGCATACATTTTCTAGAATCGGGGCCAATGAATGGACAGCATTACAGGGACATAAAATACAATAACAGCACATGGGCTGGCAAAATACAGGAAGAACATAAAACAGAAAGACGTGAATACCGATAACAGATTTGAAAAAATACAATTACAATACCTGAAAAAGTTTTAACGTGGCAGAAAGGTAAGCCAATTTAAGTAAGGATGCAATAGATCAATTACACGTACACTAATCAGTAGACATGAGGAACTTACAAAATTGTTTCTTAAAAGCCTGGTGAGACTTAGAGCATTTAAGGTGCATTGGAAAGGAGTTCCAGAGCTTGGGAGTGAATACTGAGAAAGCCTGTTCCCCTGCTAAAGTGATAATTCCAGCTCAGGCACTAAAGCACTCGGAGCAAATTCTATGCTGTCATCTGCATACATGTTGATGTGTAAGGATGGACACAGGTGGAGAGGAGATCTTTAAGAAGACAATAACTGATGATGGAGCCCTTGGGGACTCTGGGAATGGGCCTGAAGGGTGGGGTACAGAGGGAAAATACCAGTAACTGAAAGATTACATTAAGCCAGGTAGCTAAGACAAAAGGCAAGGAGAAAGGGATGAGTAAAATCTGGGACTCAGAGGGGAGGAGGGGGGCTAGGAGCAAATTATAATTACAACGAACCAGCAAGGTGACATGAAACATAACTCAAAAAACATTAAAAAGGGATTAAGAAGGTTTATAAAATGACACTTAGATCAGGAAGGAAAATGTGACAAGTGATATCAATGGCAGGATTCCAGAAGGTGGATGCAGGGTTTGCGTCAAGCCCTGCATCCGATGCGAAGGGGATTTATTTTATTTATTGAAATGTTTCACCAGAAAGGCACATTGAGCAACAGGTTGCTTATCTACCGGTGCGACCTAGGGGGAAGGGGTACAATAGGGATGAGACATTTTACATTCAAATTACAAAGATCAACGTAGCATACAAATTAATTAAGGCAGTTGTTACAGTGTTGCAGACATATTTAATGTGTGAGAACAATTAATAAGAGCAATGGTAATAAGTGAACAAGTGATATCGTGAAATAAGGGGTGAAGGAGAGAGAGGATGAGATGGCATATAGTGCAGAGTCATGTCCCGGAGAGACCCCTTAAGGATACGGGGATCCCTGCAAGGGAACAGGGGACTGAAGTAGGGATTAGTTGGGGGGAAGAGATTAACACTTAGGAGGGGAAATAAGGCCTGACCCAAAAATAGAACCCTTCAGGATACAATGAACCCTGCAAGGGGGCAGGGAAGTTCAGGTGATTGTAAACCCTCCTGCGGTCAGGCATTGTAGTTATTGAGGGATAGTGAGAGGGTGGGAATGAGAAATAACACCTGGGAGGGGATGAGGCCTGATCCAAGGAACCCTCCAGGATGCTGGGGACCCTGCAATGGGACCTAGAAGGTCAAGGATAGGTAGACAGGGAAGAAAAGATGGCAAGCCTAGGCATTGTAGGACCCATTCAGGAAGCTGACAACCCTGCAAGAGGAGTGTGAAGGCTAGGGAAAAAGGGGGGAGAGAGTAGAAGAAGGGAGAAAGGTAAGGGCTGCAGATGTGCCAAAGCCCCTCGGATGCAGAGTGGTCCAGTTCTCAAAAGGGTGGTGCATTTGTGACATTTTACCCACTTCACAGCTGCTTGCGCCAATGAGTTGGAGCAAGTTCAGTGATCCAGGATGCAATGTTAGACCAGGGAGTAGGTGGTCTAACTCCCTGCATCCTGCATTCTGGACTTGCAGAAGGGCTTTTGAGGAAAGCTCCAGTTGGAATTGTGCTTACCACAATGTTTTATACAATTCACAAGTTGCGTCAAACCCCTGCTGCAGGAGTCATGTGATGCTCTAGCAGAGGTGAGACATCTGGGAGTTGCTCTGTCGAGGCCATCAAGGAAAACTCGCCAAAAAATTATATCTAAACAAAATAACCATTTACCTGCTACAGAAGCTAGCCAGAACTTGTAGATAGCTGTGATTCTCAATGTAAGTTGGTCTGCAGCAAAAGACTTCAAATATGCAGCCTGTAGCAGAAGTGCCCAGGAGTCCGAGGCCAAGTGCCACGTCGCAGCATGACCCTCCGCCGGAGGTAGAAGAGATTTCTTCAGCTCAAATCTACCTGGAGCTGGCATCAATAAAAGAGGTGATTTTCAAACTGGTGGAAGATGTGGCAGATAGCCAGCCCTCACTCAACTAGCCAGGAGAGTAGCTGACACTGAAGTGCGGGTAGACTCAGTGGAAAGAAAACAAGACAAAATGGAGCCTGAAGTAGTTGCACTCAAGAGAAACTTTGCTAAATTAGAAGAGCGCATAGATGATCTCGAGGGACAAAATTGGAGAAATAACCTTGTCTTGCTGGGGGTCCCAGAAGGAGAGGAGAGCTCAAACACTATTCAGTTTCTCCAGCATTTCCTTAAAAAGACAGTGGGGCCTTGCCCCAATGGCCCAGACTATGTTCTTGAAAGGGCCCATCGGTCACTTCGAGCTAAGCCTCTCCCAACTGAGCCACCGAGACCAATCATTTTTAAACTGCTCAATTACCTGGACAGACAATTCATCTTAAAAGAGGCCAGGAAATTAAAAGCGATTCTGTGGGAAGGCAAGAAATTGAGACTAGCCCCCGATCTTACTTATAAAATGTGGCAGCTTCATGCAGCATTTCACCACATCACTTCAAAGTTCTGGGAGGTGAGTATTTGACACCGTATGCTTTATCCAGTATGATTAGAAGTGACTCTTTCTGATGGCGTAAAGCATTTTGATTCTGTGGAAGATGCCCTGCAAATCCTTCAGCGATCCTTCCCAAATCTTTTCACCGAGTGAGCAGAATGTGAAATTCATAGGGATTCCAGCCTGGACATTTTTTTATTTTATTTATTTATTAGGATCTAGGATTAAACACCTTTGAGCTGAGAGCTCTTTTACAAAGGTTCCACATCAAAAGGAGGAAAGACAGCATTACTAGGGTTCAAGCACAATAGAGTATAAAACATGTACAATATTTACAATAATTACAAAGGATTATTCAAGCAGGTTAAATTTACAAAAAAACTATAGAGGGTAAGACACCCATAAGGTTGCATTTACAGTAAGTTAAAGGAGAGGATAGTTGCAGGTAGTAGAAGGTTGGAGTCAGTTTGGTGAGGCAGTAGTTAGTGGACAGGAGAAGTAGGCAGTAGGGAAGAGGGGGCTAAAAGATGATGGGAGAGGGGAGTAGGGTGGGAAGTGGAGTTACTGCAGTCATAGACCTTGTCAAGAGAGACATGAGGGGTGGAGCATGAGGCGGGTGGCCAAGCAGAGTTTTGAGCCACCAAGTGGAGGTAGGGAGTGGCAGAGGGTGATAGAGATGGCCTGGGTGGTGGAAGACGTGTATAGGTAGGTCAGAGCCCTGAGGCAGAAGGACTAGTGATAACAGTCACAGGTGCTGGATGTGGAAAGTTGCTGGCATAGTAGTCTCTTGAGGGGCCCAGAGGGGTTGAGCGGAGATGTCCTGGTTAGTGAGGGTAGGGATATTAAAGGAGACATACTGAACTCTATCTAATTTTTTGAACAGTGTAAGTGTGGGGCATGTAACTGACTCTCAGTTGAACTGTTACCTTGGATCTGGATGGCTAGTAACAAAGGAAGATATGTTCAAGAAAGTGATAACGTGGATCCATCCAGACTTTTTTCTTTTCTTTACTGTAAATCCCCCTAAAAGAGAAAAGTTGATTTATAGCATAAGTATTTGGTTCCTTCCATTATACTGCTGAAAATGATAAAAATTCACTAGAAGGCACTGTAGTTTATTTTTCTTTGCAAACATACAGCTGAGCCACGTTTAATTCTGGATGTGTTATTTACCTAACTCACTTCCCCTATTCCTTATGAGTCGGTTTTAACCCACTTTGTTATTTTGTACCAACTTATTTTGTTCTTGCATGTCGTGGTTCATTATAGCAATAATTACATTAGATATAAACTGTTACAGTTAAGATATTGAATACAACTTTAGATGCTACTTTGGTTTTTTAGCCCTGATTTTACAGCATGGGGACACTGAAAATACCTTCCTATCCAGGTATTTAATGAATCTTTTCCCTTTTCACCTATCTCCCCAATTAGTAAATGTTGACAGGGCCCTTGGATGCTGTTCATGTTAGTTCTATTAATGTTGAAGCCTATTATGCTTATTATAGATAACCTGGTGAGTAGGCGGTAGCCTCTCCCCACCGTCTGAGGAGTGTTATGGTCCATAGTATACGGAAAGGGCCTAGGGCCCGGGTTATGAGTCATGTATATAGTTTCATAGTTGAACTTTTCTTTTCCTTGGTTAGTGAGGGTAGGGATATTAAAGGGAGACTTAAGTCATTGATGGGGGTGGGATCTAGCATGGTCACACAATCAGGGTTAAGGTGGGTAAACAAGTTAACCTATCTTATATATGGTAACTAATCTCACAGTTCTTTCTTGGAATATAGAGGGAAGGAGAGACAATGCTAAAAAATATGTTGTGCTTACTCATCTAGTGAAATACGATCTTAAAATAGTCTTTCTTCAGGAGACTTATTTGCCTTCTGACCAGTTAGGCTTCTTCCAAAAAGCTGGGTGGGCCAGGTCTTTGGTGCAGGCTTTGGCCCTCTGAAACAGGGGTAGCTATAATTAATTGCAAAAGGACTGCCCTTTATAGGTATATCAACAATTAGTGACCCTGAGGGCCAATATGTGATAGTCCATGGTAAATTAGGCAATACAGAAGTGGTGTTAGGATCCATCTATGGGCCAAACATAGAGTCCCCATCCTTTTTACTCATCTTGTTGTAGTTCCGGCCCCTCTCTCGCACTACTCTACCATATTGGGAGGTGATTGAAACATAGTGCAGTCATGCAGACTAGACCATACGTACCACACAGGTGCTGGGGTATCTTCAGAGCAAAGGGCTTTGGCTGAACTAATGTCCTCCCTAGTGGTGACAGACCCCTGGAGACTCGTATGCCCCTTGACTAAAGATTATACTTTCTATTCACCAGTGCATAAAAACTATTCTCGTTTGGATTTTTTCTTTATCAGTCAGCACTTGGCCTCCTCAATAATTGACTCTCGGATTCATGCACGTGCAATCTCTGATCACTCCCCAATAGCCATTACACTAGATTTCCTAACTACTCCCTTAGACCTCATACCTGGTCTCTTAATAACTCCTTGCTTAAGGACTGCTAGATTATTTCAAGATTCAAACAATTTCTCCAGAATTCTATTCAGCAAAATTTAAACTTTATCCCTTCTATGGATATGGTCTGGGCAGCCTTAAAATCCACTTGGAGGAGAGAGCTCATCTGCATAGCAACAGTAACAAAGAAGAAAAAGTTACATCACCTTAATTTATGTCTTAAGAGGATCTGGGTTCTTGAAGTTAAGGGACTAGACAAGCATTCTAAAACAGTTCAGCAGGAGCTCATCCATTCAAGATCTCACTACTCAAGCTTATTGCTTTAAAAGGCAGACAAGGCAGCATCCCTACCCAAGGCTACTTATATAGGGCAGGGTAACAAAGCTGGTAAGTTACTTGCCTGGCAGCTAAATCAGAGCTCTGCAGCAAAATGGTATGCATCTATCAAAATCCCCAATCTGGAGCTTCCTTACTGATCCCAAACAGATGCTACAGTCTTTCCAGGATTTCTATCAATCCTTGTATTCTTCCACCCTTTATCATCCCAAACCAAAAGATGCAGGACTTAGTGCAATGGCCAAATCTCCCTGCCTCTCCAGGGAGCACCAGTCTCTCTTAATTGACCCTATTACTACCGAGGAGATCTCCACTCTATTGATTCCTTAAAACCCGATAAAGCACCTGGCCCAGATGGCATCTCTGGCCTCTTTTATAAAACTTTAAGGGTCAGCTTGTCCCACTGTTGCATCATCTATTCAGTTACTGGGAAACCTCCTCGTTACTGACCCCACATTGTTTAAAGCAAGAATAATCCTTCTCCCCAAGCCTGAAAGATCCCACTATAATTGGCAATTATAGACCAATTTCATTACTTAATGTAGATGTTCAAATATATGCTAAAATTTAACCAATAGAGTGGCAAGAGTATGGTCTGGACTCTTGGAACCAGAGCAAACAGTATTTTGGAGGGTAGATCATCTGCACTTCATTTCTGCAAACTTTACCACCTTATCTCCGCATCCTGGGACCCTGCCCTTGAAGCAGTTTTGGTATCCCTAGATGCAGAGAAAGCATTGATGGAGTGGCCTGACCATATTTGTTTTTGGTCTTATCTAAATATGGCTTTCCTGACAATTTTCTTAACTGCATCCGTACCCTGTATCAGTGTCCATCTGCTTGGATAATGTGTAGTAAACATTTATCAGATCCCTTTCCATTATGCAGTGGCACCAGACAGGGTTGTCCCCTTTCCCTCTATCTATTTAACTGATATATTGAGCCTTTAGCCAGAGTACTTAACCAAGAAAATGATCTAAGGGGTATACGGTTGGGAGAAACAGAATTTAAATTATCCCTTGTTTGCTGATGACCTGCTACTCCACCTCTCCAACAGCAGCCAATCTCTCCCCATAACACTTCAAATTATTACCCAATTTGGTGTCGGCACTTTTTCCTGTTATAAACTCAACAGAAGTAAAACAACTGTTTATCCTCTATAAATTCTAGTGAAAAAAAGCACAAATTGAAGTTCTAGGTTTACAATGGGAGACTATGGCTAAAACATATTTAACCATTAAAATTACTAAAGATATAGTTACGCTTAAGGAGCTTAATTTTGACCCACTCCTGAAATCAACTAAAGAAGATCTAGCAAGGTGGCAAAACTGCCACTATCTTTATGGGCAGAGTTAATATCTTTAAAATGGTTATATTCCATAACCTTCTTCTATCCACCTTACAACCTCAATCTGTACCTTCCCAGAACCTTCTTCTTAATACTTCAAATAATCTGCTCTAATTTCATTTGGAATGGAAAGACCCTAGATGTGCTTATTGAAACTTACCTGCTCCAAAGCTCTTGGAGGATTGCAACTCCCAGATTTTTACCTTTATTATCTGGCGATACATGCAAGCAGGTTCTTGCACTGGACAGCCCTTAATACAATTCCATTCCTCTCCCAGACTGGGTATATCTGGACCTAAACCAGGCACAGAGTCAGAGTATCCCTACCAGCGATTCTATTCAATTCTGGGTCTGTAGTCCCACAAAACTGCGAGACTCCCCAATTGGGTGGGACAGGAAACATTCCAGCAATTTTGTGTTCTAACTCAAATCCAGACTAGAAGAGATCTCAAACAACCCTTATTCAAATATCCTAATTTAAAATAGCCAATAAAACTATTAACCTGATGAGTTGGTGGCCTCACCAGAACCAAGCTTAATAGATTTCATACAGAGGCAATCACTTCATTCATTTTCTGCATTTCAAGTGAAATTGGATATTCCACCTAAACTTCTATTTCAATTTTCACAGATCCGCCATTGTATAAAAGTTTTCTGGGCAACCCCCATGGTCTGATAAAGCAGGAGCATTTTAGCTTCATTATTAACCATAGCTACAAGCAGAAACTGGTCTCCAAACTATATCACAAACTAATTGGTTGCCCTTGGACTATCCTTTCTCCTGTGACTTATTAATGGAAATATAACCTCTCTAAATGCCTTCCTAACAATTCATGAAAAATAATTTGGTCAGATATCTACACCCTAACAAAACAAGACCATCTCAGGAATATTCAATTCAATGTACTTCATAATATGTACTACACAATCTAGTAACTATATAGAATGGGCAAGGTACCCTCCCCATTTGTAAAGACTGTGGTTCTGATAATGCCACACTTTATCATAAATTGTGGTTCTGCTCTAAGATCCTCAATTTTTGGTAAGTGGTAAAGACACATATGGCACTGTATTTAAAATTAACCCCTTTACCATGTCTGGTGCCCATACACAAGGGCACTACTGATTCAGTAGGCAGATGGGCCTGACAGCCTCTGAGGTTCATCCAACTCGGGCAGTGTTATGCAATGCCAGGTCAATCAGGAATAAGACTGGCATTATTGCCGATCTTGTTGGCTCGGTGGACTTGGCTTGCATCACCGAGACCTGGCTGGATGAAAATCCAGGCCCCACGTTGGAGACCATGACTCCGGCTGGGTACTCGGTGATACACTGCCCGAGATTGGACTGCAAGGGTGGGGGGGGGTTGCAGTCTGTTTTAAGACTGAACTGGGCCTCACGAATGTGGTAGTGGGAGAGACTGAGTCTTTGACTGTACAGTAGTAGCGGGTGCAGGTGTTCAAATCGTACTCATCTACCATCCACCCAGGGATGGGAAATGTTTCCTACAGGAAGTAGCAGACTTCATCATCGACATGTCGTTTGAGTCACCCAGATTGATGGTTCTGGGTGACTTCAACGCCTGGGTTGACGATGAACTTTTGCAATTTGGTAATCACTTCCTCCAATTAATGACTTCCTTGGGCCTTACACAGGTAGTTTCACCTGCTACCCATAAATCTGGACACTCTCTGGACTTAGTCTTAGGATTGATGCATCCGACTTGGTGGTGGAACCAGTCGCATGGTCAGACCACTACACCATGAGGTTCAGTTTTGCACCCCTGAGAAGGTCTACCGTGGAGATGGTCAGGTACCACCCTCACGGATATTAACTCTCAAGGCCTTGTGGGTCCTTGACCTCTCGTCCCCCATATTGGTGAGCAGTAGTCCAGAGACCCTGGTGTCGGCCTATAATATGGCTGTTACAGTGGCTCTGGATTCTATTGTCCTGTTTAGTGCACCCCATATCCTTCACCCCAAGTCCCCCTGGTTTGATGGGACATTGAGGGAGATGCGGAGACAGGGGTGAAGGTTAGAGCGATGTTGGAGCAAGTCTGCCCTTGAAGCTGACCACCTTAGATTGATGGAACATTATTCTGTCTATCAATCTGCAATCACCCATAAGAAGGCAGAATTCCTGTCCAGGGAGATTACAGTTGTTCGGAATCGACCGGCTCAGCTGTTTTGAACTGTAGACAGACTGTGCATCCCAGCCCGTCTGCAAGTTCGAAAAGCCTTTTCACAATTAGAGTGTGAGGAGCTTGCTCATTTCTTTGCAACTAAGGTGGCTGACATCAGGGCGGATTTGCATCCAGCAATCTCTAAGGGTGATGCTGTTGAACAGTGTGAGTTCACAGTACCTCAATTTTCTTGGAGTTCCTTCAGTCAACCTGATTTCGTGGATGTCATGAGGATTATCCATAGTGTGCATCCCACAAGCTGTAGTTTGGATCCTGGACTGACCTCCCTAATTTTGGGTTGTAGTGATATCATCAGTCCAGTCCTGGTGCAAATAGTCTGGTGCTTCTTGGAGTCAGGTGAGTTCCCTAGCTCCCTGAAATGGCGGTGGTGATACCTCTCTTGAAGAAAGCTACATTGGACCCAAACTGTTTCACAAACTACAGACCTATCTCAAACCTTCCCTATATTGGGAAGGTGATTGAGAAGGTAGTGGCAGCCCAATTAGAAGACCATTTAACCATCCATGACATTTACAAATCCTTCCAATCCAGTTTTCATAAAAGACATAGCACCAAGACTGCACTGGTTCAGGTGCTTAATGATCTGAAGCGAGAGATCAGAAGAGGCGTTCCATTCTGGTTCTCCTTGACCTCTCGTCGGCTTTTGACACT
Source organism: Neoceratodus forsteri (assembly GCA_016271365.2). Classification (NCBI taxonomy): domain Eukaryota; kingdom Metazoa; phylum Chordata; order Ceratodontiformes; family Ceratodontidae; genus Neoceratodus; species Neoceratodus forsteri. Next base: position 305,383,630 of record CM057454.1, on the reverse strand, counting down.
GTGGATCACTTGGTGTTGATAGCATGCTGAGTCAGATCTGTGGAATATCGAGTTGTTCTTCAATGATTCGCCTCATTCCTCACTGGGAGATCACAAAGAGTTGTGTCTGGGTTTTTTCCTCAAGCCCAACTTCTTGTTGTGTGGGTGTCTTAGGGTTCAGTGCTATCTCCCATGTTATTCGTAGTGTATATGCTGCCCTCGAGACATTATAAGACGGCATGGGCTGAGGTTTCACTGCTATGCAGATGATACCCAGCTTTTGCACCTGACCAGGATGGAGCTCTCGGTGTTTAAAACTGTCTGGAAGAAATCCAGGATTGGATGGATTCTAGTTGGTTGAAGTTGAACTCAGAAAAAGACAGAGGTTTTGTTTGTGGATCCGGGTGGTCAGATAGAGGGGTCATTTGTTGATACACCCTAAGGAATTTTCCTTGGTGGCATTTCACTTCCGACCTCTGAACAGGTGCGTAACCTGGGGGTTATCTTGGATGACAGGCTGACACTACTGTCACAAGTGTCAGCAGTTGTCAAGACTTCCCTTTACCATCTTAGGACTATCGCCAGAGTTAAGCACCTTGTTCCATCTGACACCTTACCAACACTGGTCCACGCCTTGTGTCCTCGGCGTCTGGACTACTGCAACTCCTTGTACTTTGGGCTTTCTGGGGTTGAAATCCATATCCTATAGCTGGTGCAGAATGCAGCAGCCTGGGTTTTGACTGGGATAAGTAGGTCCTGTCATATTACCCGAAGCGGCACAAACTGCACTGGCTACCTATACGGTGGTGGATCACCTTAAAGTCAGTTTACTGACTTTCAAAGCCCTTCATGATCAGGGTCCGCCTATCTGAAAGAACTCTGGTCCCCAACTGCCCCAGCCAATCGCTCCGCTTGGCCGATGAGGGGTTGTTAGAGATTCCAAGAGTGAGTCTTACATCATCAGGTTGTAGAGCATTTTCTATGCTGCTCCCACTCTTGGAATTCTCTATCCCACCAGTTATGGGAGTGCACCTCTGTGGAGGAATTTAAGAGCGATCTGAAAACCTATTTTGGCAAATGGCCTTTTTGGATGGCTGACTGTATTGAAATTATTAACTATGTTGTGGTTTTATCTGTGTTTATTATTGAATTTTAATGTATGATTCTATTGTTTTAATATGTACAGTGCCTTGAAAAATGAAAGGCACTTTATAAAGTGTCAGTGGCTCAGTAGGTAGCACACTCGCCTTTGAAGCTGGGAGATCAGAGGGCTGTGGGTTCAGTTCCCACATCTGGCCCTTGGATTAATATCCCAGTACTGACACTGTAGTGCAGCATGAGAAGGGTGCTGCACTTCTGAGGTGCCGTCTTTTGGATGAGATGTTAAACCGAGGTCCCATCTGCTTGGATTGGTGGTAGTTCAGGTGGATGTTAAAGATCCATGGCACTTATCGAAAAAGTAGGGGAGGATTTTATTAAAGAAATCATACAATGCAAAACTCGAATCACACAGAGAAAAAAATTTTTCCCATAGTAGCAATAATAAACATATACAAAAACAAAGGAACATGCCATGTCAAACCGAAAAGTCCTCAAGTGACTGGAAAATCATTATCAGTAATCCAGGGCAAATTCCTGGGGTGGTTGAGGCAGAGCCATAGATAATTAAGCCATAGTCTATGATTGAGATGACAGAGCTTTGGATAGCAATCCTCAGCGCAGACTGGGTAAGGAACTGACGGTTTCGGTACAGGATACCAATCTGCTGGTTCACCATTTTCGCTGTACTATCAATGTGGGTCAAAGTTTAGACCTTGATCAAAGGTGATTCCAATATATTTAAATGTTGTCACTTGTTCAAGGGTACCCCTGGGTACGTATTGATAGTAAGTGGAATTTGCCTTTTCTTGTTTTGTGAGCTGGAGAGGAGCATGGATTTTGTTTTTTTGTGGTTTAGGACCAGCTTGTGATCTAGGAGTCATTTCTCAACCTTGGAGAAAACAAGTTGCAGGCTATGGAGTAAGGGTTTCGGATCCTTATGAGAGGAAAGAATCACAGCATTGTCAGCATAGAGGATTATTTGTTCTGGGCAGGATTGGGGGAGAGAGTTTAGGAAAAGGCTGAAAAGAAGAGGGCCTTAGATGGATCCCTGAGGAACACCTGAGAGAACTGGATTTGAGTCTGAGAGAACTCCTGAGATTTTTACAGTTTGAGAGCGTTGGGAGAGGTAACCCTTACCCAGGCACCAGGACCCTGAGAGAGCCCAAGATTCTGTAGTTGTTTGACAAGTAAGCCATGGTGAACAGTATCAAATGCCTTTGTTAGGTCAATGAAAACAGCTTGGGTTTGGTATCCTTTGTCCAAAGCATTGTGGATTGCTCCTGAAAATCCCAGTAGGGTGGTCGATGTACTGTGTCCTTTCCTGAATCCGTTGCTGCGCGAGAAGATGTTATACTTTGCAGGTAGTCTGACAGTTGGTCCACCACAATACATTCAAGGGCCTTGGAGAGGGTGGAAGTATTGATATGGGTCGATAGTTATGAGGTAGGACTTGTCCCCACTTTGAACACCGGGGTGACTATTGCAGACTTCCACTTGCTGGGAAACTGACTGAGGCAGAGGGAGAGATTGGAAATTTTGGTGAGTGGGAGCAGCACCTCTTCTAGGGTAAGGACAGAAGTTTAAGGTCAATAGTATCGCTGCTTGCTCTGGACTTAGAAATAGCCTTTTATATATTTGCAGACTTCATGTGCCTTGCCTATTTTGAATGGAAGGGTGGTTGGTTAAGAGAAGCAGTAGGTGACAGTTAAGGAGAGTCAGCATCAGAGAAGAAGTCTGGAGGAGGACCCCACTAAGGTCTGTGAAGGTTGCATTTAGGGTCTTTGCCATGACCATTGGGTCTAGGGTTGTGGTTCCATCCACAGTCATTATAGTAGGAGAGGACTTGGACTGCTTACCTGTGATATTTCTGATGTTGTCCCAGAAGGATCTCCGTCACCCAGGAATTGGAGAGGGCATTCTTAGTGTCTCCTGTGAGCCCTGGTCACCTCAGAAAGCTTTAAGTGAGGCAGGATGGATGCAGAATAACCTGGGAGCATGGCTACTCACCCCAGATTTGGACCCCAAGCTGAATTTCTCCCCAAAATACACCTGAATGGTGCCCAAAACTTCAGTTAAAGCAATCTGACCATGCAACCCCAATACCAATACAAAGTGTGGACAATTTTAGGTTGAATCACAGCTCTGTTCAGCAGGGAGCTGATCCACCAGTTTCTGGCCCAGATGCTGGGGTGAAGCTGGATTTTCCCCTCTAAGGGGGATGCAGTACAATCCTCAACCACTGGGGATATGATCCAGGGGTCTCCAGGACATCAAACATCTCTGCTATCAGACCTATTTTCAAAAATAAAAAAGAAGCAGCACCAAGGAGGAACACTGAAAGGATACAGTAAAAATGTGGACTAGAAGTGTGACCTGATAGACACCATGTGGGAAAATTGTTGATAAAGGATTCTCTGCCGAGAGAAGTTTTCACTTTTATTAATATCTCGGGGAGGATAATTTGACATAAGTTTTCGCTCTGCTTATGCATTGGATCTATTTTGGGAGCGGTACAATCAAGTTAAATTCTCCCCACATGCACCTTTTTGGTCATTCCATTATCTAAACCCTTGATTAAATTTGCAACAGTCATGTTTTGGAATGAGGGGTACATGTGGAGGATGTCACTTACTGGTTATTCCTGAAAATGCGTTAAGTCTACATGAGGTCATTCTAGATGCAGAATTGTTCTGGACTGGGGGTAGCATTACAAAGTGAAACTAAGTCAGACAGAGTCAGGAACTGAGCATATTCCAAACTCCTTTATGTTGGGACAAGACAGGGCGTGTGCTTCTATGCTTGGCAACCCCAGGCATGCTACAAGTGTGGGTCCAGAACCCACTTATCTAGCTCCTGTGATAAGCCATGGTGCGACAACTGCGGGAAATGGGTCACTTTGCATTCCAGTGTGCCAATCATACAAAATGAGACTTATGTGAGGATACTGGATGTGTTTTACAGAATGAGCGTGGGCAGTCAAGAACAAGGCATCTTGTAGTCCGGATGTGCTAATCCAACAAGCACAGGATTCTGTCTCCACCCTGACCCGGATCAGACAAAGCCCAACTGCCAACCCCATCTCCCACTGCAGTTCAGCCTCCCTTCCACTGCAAGACAACCCTGCCATGCATGAGACTCCTTCCCCCACCACCCCCACCATCCCCACCTCTCCTTTTAGCACCAGTGTGATATAATGACCCACAGGAGAATGATAACCCAGACCCCTCCTGTGCCTTCTATTAATTTGCTGGTGAGGAGATCTACAAGGAATATTAAGCCCATCCCGGCCCCTGTGGATTTTGAGTCTGGAAATTCCTTTCCAGTGCCAGCACAATGGGGGAATCAGAGATAGGGTGTGGAGACTCAGATTCCCAGTCCTCTAAGGCAGACCTGCATACTCCGATGCAACATCAAGTGGGGTATAAAGGGAAGAAAAAAAACAGAAAAGGAGAAAAGATTTTTGATTGCTCAGTTGTTTAAGGCCTGACTTCTTTTTGTGTAGGATCACTAAGTGTACACAGCTTATTGAATTCCAGGAGGAAACAAGTAGTATATGTGTATGTTCACAGAAATATTATTGACATTTGTTTTATTCAAGAAACATGGATGTTTACTAGTGATCAGGCAAGGATTTTCCAGAGGGAATGGATATGGGATCCTTCCTATTGGTCTTTCTGCACAGAAACAGCCGATGGTGTGGGGTTCCTGTTTAACTCTTATGATTTTACCTTGATTAAATGAATTGACTTAATTCCAGGAGGATTATTGATTTTGGATGGGCTGGAAACAGATGAATTGTAGATTGATTAATGTTTACTGTTCCCAGGTTAAAGCAGAAAGAGTGGCACTTTTATCTGCTTTACAGCCCTTTCTGATTACCTCTTACATGGTTTTCTTGTGCAGTGATTGTAATTGTCAACTTAAATCAAAACTGGGGTTTCAGTAGGGCAAGGAAAAGATTTACTGTAACTCAAATGCTTTGGGGAGACTGGTAGAGACAGCGGGCCTGCTAGATGGCAGAAAATACCAAATGAGTGGCCCTAAGTTTACCTATAGGAGAAATAAATATACTTCTGTTATAGACCACATGTTTCTCTCAAACAATCTTCCCAATTTCAGTTCAAGACTATGCCTGTAGAGTTTTCGGATTGTTTAGTATTACAATGCACCTTTCAAAACTCATTGAGGTCACAGCATAAGCCTAGATGGAAACTGAACTCTTCCATCTTAACAAATCCTGCTCTGATCCCTAAAATCAGGGAACTGTTACTAGCCCATCTTTCAGTGTCTTTTGTATACCAATTCAGGAGAAAGGTGGGCAGACTGAAGGTGGACCTTAAAGTGCTGCTTATAAAACAGGAAAGTACGGAAAGAATGTAAGATTTCTTAACTATCTCCAATTGAGGCAACACTTGCAATATCTGTTTTCTGTAGTTAATACTTCTAGACAGAATTATACAGCCCAGATTGAAAAACTTAAGAAGGACATGAAGGTGTTCAATATGATAGCTAATACTATGAAGGCATTATTACAAAATGGAACTAAGAAATCCCCAGGGTGACCCTTTTGAAGCATTCAAAAGTTTAAAGATGTCACTTTTAAATTCTTTAAGGAATAAGGATGGAGGAATTATACACTCTGGCAGGACTCCATAGCACCATAAAAGAGTTTATGTTGTCTCATAACCCTCCAGAACCCCTTTGAGGAAGCTGTTACACAATTTTTATGAAAGATTAATGTTACAAGGAGCCTGGTAGGGGCTCTTGGGATGACAAGACTCATAACAGCTGTAGAGATTGAAGGGGTGATTGAAACCCTGAAGAGTGGCATACCCTGGGTCCTGATGGCTAACAAATGAACTTTAAAAAGTTTCCCAAAGAATTGTCATTATGTTTGAAAAAGTTTTTAGTTCTTTTTGTCACAGAAATTTTCCACTGTGGTACACAGAGGGGTTATTGATATTTTTGTTTAAATCTGGGACAAATATTTCTAGATAATTGGCACCGATCACTATTTTAAATTCAGATTACAAAATATTTAAAGGGCTGCAGATGTGCCAAAGCCCCTCGGATGCAGAGTGGTCCAGTTCTCAAAAGGGTGGTGCATTTGTGACATTTTACCCACTTCACAGCTGCTTATGCCAATGAGTTGGAGCAAGTTCAGTGATCCAGGATGCAATGTTAGACCAGGAGTAGGTGGTCTAACTCCCTGCATCCTGCATTCTGGACTTGCAGAAGGGCTTTTGAGGAAAGCTCCAGTTGGAATTGTGCTTACCACAATGTTTTATACAATTCACAAGTTGCGTCAAACCCCCTGCTGCAGGAGTCATGTGATGCTCTAGCAGAGGTGAGACATCTGGGGAGTTGCTCTGTCGAGGCCATCAAGGAAAACTCGGCCAAAAAAATTATATCTAAACAAAAATAACCATTTACCTGCTACAGAAGCTAGCCAGAACTTGTAGATAGCTGTGATTCTCAATGTAAGTTGGTCTGCAGCAAAAGACTTCAAATATGCAGCCTGTAGCAGAAGTGCAGCAGGAGTCCGAGGCCAAGTGCCCACGCCGCAGCATGACCCTCCGCCGGAGGTAGAAGAGATTTCTTCAGCTCAAATCTACCTGGAGCTGGCATCAATAAAGAGGTGATTTTCAAACTGGTGGAAGATGTGGCAGATAGCCAGCCCTCACTCAACTAGCCAGGAGAGTAGCTGACACTGAAGTGCTGGTAGACTCAGTGGAAAGAAAACAAGACAAAATGGAGCCTGAAGTAGTTGCACTCAAGAGAAACTTTGCTAAATTAGAAGAGCATAGATGATCTCGAGGACAAAATTGGAGAAATAACCTTGTCTTGCTGGGGTCCCAGAAGGAGGAGAGCTCAAACACTATTCAGTTTCTCCAGCATTTCCTTAAAAAGACAGTGGGGCCTTGCCCCAATGGCCCAGACTATGTTCTTGAAAGGGCCCATCGGTCACTTCGAGCTAAGCCTCTCCCAACTGAGCCACCGAGACCAATCATTTTTAAACTGCTCAATTACCTGGACAGACAATTCATCTTAAAAGAGGCCAGGAAATTAAAAGCGATTCTGTGGGAAGGCAAGAAATTGAGACTAGCCCCTGATCTTACTTATAAAATGTGGCAGCTTCATGCAGCATTTCACCACATCACGTCAAAGTTCTGGGAGGTGAGTATTTGACACCGTATGCTTTATCAGTATGATTAAGTGACTCTTTCTGATGGCGTAAAGCATTTTGATTCTGTGGAAGATGCCCTGCAAATCCTTCAGCGATCCTTCCCAAATCTTTTCACGAGTGAGCAGAATGTGAAATTCATGAGGATTCCAGCCTGGACATTTTTATTTTATTTATTTATTAGGATCTAGGATTAAACACCTTTGAGCTGAGAGCTCTTTACAAGGTTCCACATCAAAAGGAGGAAAAGACAGCATTACTAGGGTTCAAGCACAATAGAGTATAAAACATGTACAATATTTACAATAATTACAAAGGATTATTCAAGCAGGTTAAATTTACAAAAAACTATAGAGGGTAAGACACCCATAAGGTTGCATTTACAGTAAGTTAAAGGAGAGGATAGTTGCAGGTAGTAGAAGGTTGGAGTCAGTTTGGTGAGGCAGTAGTTAGTGGACAGGAGAAGTAGGCAGTAGGGAAGAGGGGCTAAAAGATGATGGAGAGGGAGTAGGGTGGGAAGTGGAGTTACTGCAGTCATAGACCTTGTCAAGAGAGACATGAGGGGTGGAGCATGAGGCGGGTGGCCAAGCAGAGTTTTGAGCCACCAAGTGGAGGTAGGGAGTGGCAGAGGGTGATAGAGATGGCCTGGGTGGTGGAAGACGTGTATAGGTAGGTCAGAGCCCTGAGGCAGAAGGACTAGTGATAACAGTCACAGGTGCTGGATGTGGAAAGTTGCTGGCATAGTAGTCTCTTGAGGGGGCCCAGAGTAGGTTGAGCGGAGATGTCCTGGTTAGTGAGGGTAGGGATATTAAAGGGAGACATACTGAACTCTATCTAATTTTTTGAACAGTGTAAGTGTGGGGCATGTAACTGACTCTCAGTTGAACTGTTACCTTGGATCTGGATGGCTAGTAACAAAGGAAGATATGTTCAAGAAAGTGATAACGTGGATCCATCCAGACTTTTTCTTTTCTTTACTGTAAATCCCCTAAAAGAGAAAAGTTGATTTATAGCATAAGTATTTGGTTCCTTCCATTATACTGCTGAAAATGATAAAAATTCACTAGAAGGCACTGTAGTTTATTTTTCTTTGCAAACATACAGCTGAGCCACGTTTAATTCTGGATGTGTTATTTACCTAACTCACTTCCCCTATTCCTTATGAGTCGGTTTTAACCCACTTTGTTATTTTGTACCAACTTATTTTGTTCTTGCATGTCGTGGTTCATTATAGCAATAATTACATTAGATATAAACTGTTACAGTTAAGATATTGAATACAACTTTAGATGCTACTTTGGTTTTAGCCCTGATTTTACAGCATGGGGACACTGAAATACCTTCCTATCCAGGTATTTAATGAATCTTTTCCCTTTTCACCTATCTCCCAATTAGTAAATGTTGACAGGGCCCTTGGATGCTGTTCATGTTAGTTCTATTAATGTTGAAGCCTATTATGCTTATTATAGATAACCTGGTGAGTAGGCGGTAGCCTCTCCCACGTCTGAGGAGTGTTATGGTCCATAATATACGGAAAGGGCCTGGGGCCGGGTTATGAGTCATGTATATAGTTTCATAGTTGAACTTTTCTTTTCCTTGGTTAGTGAGGGTAGGGATATTAAAGGAGACTTAAGTCATTGATGGGGTGGGATCTAGCATGGTCACACAATCAGGGTTAAGGTGGGTAAACAAGTTAACCTATCTTATATATGGTAACTAATCTCACAGTTCTTTCTTGGAATATGAGGAGGGAGAGACAATGCTAAAAAATATGTTGTGCTTACTCATCTAGTGAAATACGATCTTAAAATAGTCTTTCTTCAGGAGACTTATTTGCCTTCTGACCAGTTAGGCTTCTTCCAAAACGCTGGGTGGGCCAGGTCTTTGGTGCAGGCTTTGGCCCTCTGAAACAGGGGTAGCTATTAATTGCAAAGGACTGCCCTTTATAGGTATATCAACAATTAGTGACCCTGAGGGCCAATATGTGATAGTCCATGGTAAATTAGGCAATACAGAAGTGGTGTTAGGATCCATCTATGGGCCAAACATAGAGTCCCCATCCTTTTACTCATCTTGTTGTAGTTCGCCCCTCTCTCTTTACTCTACCATATTGGGAGGTGATTGAAACATAGTGCAGTCATGCAGACTAGACCATACGTACCACACAGGTGCTGGGGTATCTTCAGAGCAAAGGGCTTTGGCTGAACTAATGTCCTCCCTAGTGGTGACAGACCCCTGGAGACTCGTATGCCCCTTGACTAAAGATTATACTTTCTATTCACCAGTGCATAAAAACTATTCTCGTTTGGATTTTTTCTTTATCAGTCAGCACTTGGCCTCCTCAATAATTGACTCTCGGATTCATGCACGTGCAATCTCTGATCACTCCCCAATAGCCATTACACTAGATTTCCCAACTACTCCCCTTAGACCTCATACCTGGTCTCTTAATAACTCCTTGCTTAAGGACTGCTAGATTATTTCAAGATTCAAACAATTTCTCCAGAATTCTATTCAGCAAAATTTAAACTTTATCCCTTCTATGGATATGGTCTGGGCAGCCTTAAAATCCACTTGGAGGGAGAGCTCATCTGCATAGCAACAGTAACAAAGAAGAAAAAGTTACATCACCTTAATTTATGTCTTAAGAGGATCTGGGTTCTTGAAGTTAAGGGACTAGACAAGCATTCTAAAACAGTTCAGCAGGAGCTCATCCATTCAAGATCTCACTACTCAAGCTTATTGCTTTAAAGGCAGACAAGGCAGCATCCCTTACCCAAGGCTACTATATAGGGCAGGTAACAAGCGGTGTTACTTGCCTGGCAGCTAAATCAGAGCTCTGCAGCAAAATGGTATGCATCTATCAAAAATCCCCAATCTGGGAGCTTCCTTACTGATCCCAAACAGATGCTACAGTCTTTCCAGGATTTCTATCAATCCTTGTATTCTTCCTCCTTTATCATCCCAAACCAAAAGATGCAGGACTTAGTGCAATGGCCAAATCTCCCTGCCTCCAGGAGCACCAGTCTCTCTTAATTGACCCTATTACTACCGAGGAGATCTCTCACTCTATTGATTCCTTAAAACCCGATAAAGCACCTGGCCCAGATGGCATCTCTGGCCTCTTTTATAAAACTTTTAAGGGTCAGCTTGTCCCACTGTTGCATCATCTATTCAGTTACTGGGAAACCTCCTCGGTTACTGACCCCACATTGTTTAAAGCAAGAATAATCCTTCTCCCCAAGCCTGGAAAAGATCCCACTATAATTGGCAATTATAGACCAATTTCATTACTTAATGTAGATGTTCAAATATATGCTAAAATTTAACCAATAGAGTGGCAAGAGTATGGTCTGGACTCTTAGAACCAGAGCAAACAGTATTTGTGGAGGGTAGATCATCTGCACTTCATTTCTGCAAACTTTACCACCTTATCTCCGCATCCTGGGACCCTGCCCTTGAAGCAGTTTTGGTATCCCTAGATGCAGAGAAAGCATTGATGGAGTGGCCTGACCATATTTGTTTTGGTCTTATCTAAATATGGCTTTCCTGACAATTTTCTTAACTGCATCCGTACCCTGTATCAGTGTCCATCTGCTTGGATAATGTGTAGTAAACATTTATCAGATCCCTTTCCATTATGCAGTGGCACCAGACAGGGTTGTCCCTTTCCTCTATCTATTTAACTGATATATTGAGCCTTTAGCCAGAGTACTTAACCAAGAAAATGATCTAAGGGTATACGGTTGGGAGAAACAGAATTTAAATTATCCCTTGTTTGCTGATGACCTGCTACTCCACCTCTCCAACAGCAGCCAATCTCTCCCATAACACTTCAAATTATTACCCAATTTGGTGTCGGCACTTTTTCCTGTTATAAACTCAACAGAAGTAAAACAACTGTTTATCCTCTATAAATTCTAGTGAAAAAAAGCACAAATTGAAGTTCTAGGTTTACAATGGGAGACTATGGCTAAAACATATTTAACCATTAAAATTACTAAAGATATAGTTACGCTTAAGGAGCTTAATTTTGACCCACTCCTGAAATCAACTAAAGAAGATCTAGCAAGGTGGCAAAAACTGCCACTATCTTTATGGGGCAGAGTTAATATCTTTAAAATGGTTATATTCCATAACTTCTTCTATCCACCTTACAACCTCAATCTGTACCTTCCCAGAACCTTCTTCTTAATACTTCAAATAATCTGCTCTAATTTCATTTGGAATGGAAAGACCCTAGATGTGCTTATTGAAACTTACCTGCTCCAAAGCTCTTGGAGGATTGCAACTCCCAGATTTTTACCTTTATTATCTGGGATACATGCAAGCAGGTTCTTGCACTGGACAGCCCTAATCTGAATTCCATTCCTCTCCCAGACTGGGTATATCTGGACCTAAACCAGGCACAGAGTCAGAGTATCCCTACCAGCGATTCTATTCAATTCTGGGTCTGTAGTCCCACAAGAGCTCGAGACTCCCCAATTGGGTGGGACAGGAAACATTCCAGCAATTTTGTGTTCTAACTCAAATCCAGACTAGAAGAGATCTCAAACAACCCTTATTCAAATATCCTAATTTAAAAATAGCCAATAAAACTATTAACCTGATGAGTTGGTGGCCTCACCAGAACCAAGCTTAATAGATTTCATACAGGGGCAATCACTTCATTCATTTTCTGCATTTCAAGTGAAATTGGATATTCCACCTAAACTTCTATTTCAATTTTCACAGATCCGCCATTGTATAAAAAGTTTTCTGGGCAACCCCCCATGGTCTGATAAAGCAGGAGCATTTTTAGCTTCATTATTAACCATAGCTACAAAGCAGAAACTGGTCTCCAAACTATATCACAAACTAATTGGTTGCCCTTGGACTAATCTTACTTATAAAATGTGGCAGCTTCATGCAGCATTTCACCACATCACTTCAAAGTTCTGGGAGGTGAGTATTTGACACGTATGCTTTATCCAGTATGATTAGAAGTGACTCTTTCTGATGGCGTAAAGCATTTTGATTCTGTGGAAGATGCCCTGCAAATCCTTCAGCGATCCTTCCCAAATCTTTTCACGAGTGAGCAGAATGTGAAATTCATAGGATTCCAGCCTGGACATTTTTTATTTTATTTATTTATTAGGATCTAGGATTAAACACCTTTGAGCTGAGAGCTCTTTTACAAGGTTCCACATCAAAAGGAGGAAAGACAGCATTACTAGGGTTCAAGCACAATAGAGTATAAAACATGTACAATATTTACAATAATTACAAAGGATTATTCAAGCAGGTTAAATTTACAAAAAAACTATAGAGGGTAAGACACCCATAAGGTTGCATTTACAGTAAGTTAAAGGAGAGGATAGTTGCAGGTAGTAGAAGGTTGGAGTCAGTTTGGTGAGGCAGTAGTTAGTGGACAGGAGAAGTAGGCAGTAGGGAAGAGGGGGCTAAAAGATGATGGGAGAGGGAGTAGGTGGGAAGTGGAGTTGCAGTCATAGACCTTGTCAAGAGAGACATGAGGGGTGGAGCATGAGGCGGGTGGCCAAGCAGAGTTTTGAGCCACCAAGTGGAGGTAGGGAGTGGCAGAGGGTGATAGAGATGGCCTGGGTGGTGGAAGACGTGTATAGGTAGGTCAGAGCCCTGAGGCAGAAGGACTAGTGATAACAGTCACAGGTGCTGGATGTGGAAAGTTGCTGGCATAGTAGTCTCTTGAGGGGGCCCAGAGTAGGTTGAGCGGAGATGTCCTGGTTAGTGAGGGTAGGGATATTAAAGGAGACATACTGAACTCTATCTAATTTTTGAACAGTGTAAGTGGGGCATGTAACTGACTCTCAGTTGAACTGTTACCTGGATCTGGATGGCTAGTAACAAAGGAAGATATGTTCAAGAAAGTGATAACGTGGATCCATCCAGACTTTTTTCTTTTCTTTACTGTAAATCCCCTAAAAGAGAAAAGTTGATTTATAGCATAAGTATTTGGTTCCTTCCATTATACTGCTGAAAATGATAAAAATTCACTAGAAGGCACTGTAGTTTATTTTTCTTTGCAAACATACAGCTGAGCCACGTTTAATTCTGGATGTGTTATTTACCTAACTCACTTCCCCTATTCCTTATGAGTCGGTTTTAACCCACTTTGTTATTTTGTACCAACTTATTTTGTTCTTGCATGTCGTGGTTCATTATAGCAATAATTACATTAGATATAAACTGTTACAGTTAAGATATTGAATACAACTTTAGATGCTACTTTGGTTTTTAGCCCTGATTTTACAGCATGGGGACACTGAAAATACCTTCCTATCCAGGTATTTAATGAATCTTTTCCCTTTTCACCTATCTCCCCAATTAGTAAATGTTGACAGGGCCCTTGGATGCTGTTCATGTTAGTTCTATTAATGTTGAAGCCTATTATGCTTATTATAGATAACCTGGTGGGTAGGCGGTAGCCTCTCCCCACCGTCTGAGGAGTGTTATGGTCCATAGTATACGGAAAGGGCCTAGGGCCCGGGTTATGAGTCATGTATATAGTTTCATAGTTGAACTTTTCTTTTCCTTGGTTAGTGAGGGTAGGGATATTAAAGGGAGACTTAAGTCATTGATGGGGGTGGGATCTAGCATGGTCACACAATCAGGGTTAAGGTGGGTAAACAAGTTAACCTATCTTATATATGGTAACTAATCTCACAGTTCTTTCTTGGAATATAGAGGGAGGAGAGACAATGCTAAAAAAATATGTGCTTACTCATCTAGTGAAATACGATCTTAAAATAGTCTTTCTTCAGGAGACTTATTTGCCTTCTGACCAGTTAGGCTTCTTCCAAAACGCTGGGTGGGCCAGGTCTTTGGTGCAGGCTTTGGCCCTCTGAAACAGGGGTAGCTATATTAATTGCAAAGGACTGCCCTTTATAGGTATATCAACAATTAGTGACCCTGAGGGCCAATATGTGATAGTCCATGGTAAATTAGGCAATACAGAAGTGGTGTTAGGATCCATCTATGGGCCAAACATAGAGTCCCCATCCTTTTACTCATCTTGTTGTAGTTCCCCCTCTCTCGCACTACTCTACCATATTGGGAGGTGATTGAAACATAGTGCAGTCATGCAGACTAGACCATACGCATATACACAGGTGCTGGGGTATCTTCAGAGCAAAGGGCTTTGGCTGAACTAATGTCCTCCCTAGTGGTGACAGACCCCTGGAGACTCGTATGCCCCTTGACTAAAGATTATACTTTCTATTCACCAGTGCATAAAAACTATTCTCGTTTGGATTTTTTCTTTATCAGTCAGCACTTGGCCTCCTCAATAATTGACTCTCGGATTCATGCACGTGCAATCTCTGATCACTCCCCAATAGCCATTACACTAGATTTCCCAACTACTCCCCTTAGACCTCATACCTGGTCTCTTAATAACTCCTTGCTTAAGGACTGCTAGATTATTTCAAGATTCAAACAATTTCTCCAGAATTCTATTCAGCAAAATTTAAACTTTATCCCTTCTATGGATATGGTCTGGGCAGCCTTAAAATCCACTTGGAGGAGAGAGCTCATCTGCATAGCAACAGTAACAAAGAAGAAAAAGTTACATCACCTTAATTTATGTCTTAAGAGGATCTGGGTTCTTGAAGTTAAGGGACTAGACAAGCATTCTAAAACAGTTCAGCAGGAGCTCATCCATTCAAGATCTCACTACTCAAGCTTATTGCTTTAAAAGGCAGACAAGGCAGCATCCCTTACCCAAGGCTACTTATATAGGGCAGGGTAACAAAGCTGGTAAGTTACTTGCCTGGCAGCTAAATCAGAGCTCTGCAGCAAAATGGTATGCATCTATCAAAAATCCCCAATCTGGGAGCTTCCTTACTGATCCCAAACAGATGCTACAGTCTTTCCAGGATTTCTATCAATCCTTGTATTCTTCCACTCCTTTATCATCCCAAACCAAAAGATGCAGGACTTAGTGCAATGGCCAAATCTCCCCTGCCTCTCCAGGGAGCACCAGTCTCTCTTAATTGACCCTATTACTACCGAGGAGATCTCACACTCTATTGATTCCTTAAAACCCGATAAAGCACCTGGCCCAGATGGCATCTCTGGCCTCTTTTATAAAACTTTTAAGGGTCAGCTTGTCCCACTGTTGCATCATCTATTCAGTTACTGGGAAACCTCCTCGGTTACTGACCCCACATTGTTTAAAGCAAGAATAATCCTTCTCCCCAAGCCTGGAAAAGATCCCACTATAATTGGCAATTATAGACCAATTTCATTACTTAATGTAGATGTTCAAATATATGCTAAAATTTAACCAATAGAGTGGCAAGAGTATGGTCTGGACTCTTGGAACCAGAGCAAACAGTATTTGTGGAGGGTAGATCATCTGCTTCATTTCTGCAAACTTTACCACCTTATCTCCGCATCCTGGGACCCTGCCCTTGAAGCAGTTTTGGTATCCCTAGATGCAGAGAAGCATTGATGGAGTGGCCTGACCATATTTGTTTTGGTCTTATCTAAATATGGCTTTCCTGACAATTTTCTTAACTGCATCCGTACCCTGTATCAGTGTCCATCTGCTTGGATAATGTGTAAACATTTATCAGATCCTTTCCATTATGCAGTGGCACCAGACAGGGTTGTCCCCTTCCTCTATCTATTTAACTGATATATTGAGCCTTTAGCCAGAGTACTTAACCAAGAAAATGATCTAAGGGGTATACGGTTGGGAGAAACAGAATTTAAATTATCCCTTGTTTGCTGATGACCTGCTACTCCACCTCTCCAACAGCAGCCAATCTCTCCCATAGCACTTCAAATTATTACCCAATTTGGTGTCGCACTTTTCCTGTTATAAACTCAACAGAAGTAAAACAACTGTTTATCCTCTATAAATTCTAGTGAAAAAAGCACAAATTGAAGTTCTAGGTTTACAATGGGAGACTATGGCTAAAACATATTTAACCATTAAAATTACTAAAGATATAGTTACGCTTAAGGAGCTTAATTTTGACCCACCCTGAAATCAACTAAAGAAGATCTAGCAAGGTGGCAAAACTGCCACTATCTTTATGGGGCAGAGTTAATATCTTTAAAATGGTTATATTCCATAACTTCTTCTATCCACCTTACAACCTCAATCTGTACCTTCCCAGAACCTTCTTCTTAATACTTCAAATAATCTGCTCTAATTTCATTTGGAATGGAAAGACCCCTAGATGTGCTTATTGGAAACTTACCTGCTCCAAAGCTCTTGGAGGATTGCAACTCCCAGATTTTTACCTTTATTATCTGGCGATACATGCAAGCAGGTTCTTGCACTGGACAGCCCTTAATATGAATTCCATTCCTCTCCCAGACTGGGTATATCTGGACCTAAACCAGGCACAGAGTCATAGAGTATCCCTACCAGCGATTCTATTCAATTCTGGGTCTGTAGTCCCACAAGAGCTGCGAGACTCCCCAATTGGGTGGGACAGGAAACATTCCAGCAATTTTGTGTTCTAACTCAAATCCAGACTAGAAGAGATCTCAAACAACCCTTATTCAAATATCCTAATTTAAAAATAGCCAATAAAACTATTAACCTGATGAGTTGGTGGCCTCACCAGAACCAAGCTTAATAGATTTCATACAGGGCAATCACTTCATTCATTTTCTGCATTTCAAGTGAAATTGGATATTCCACCTAAACTTCTATTTCAATTTTCACAGATCCGCCATTGTATAAGTTTTCTGGGCAACCCCCATGGTCTGATAAAGCAGGAGCATTTTTAGCTTCATTATTAACCATAGCTACAAAGCAGAAACTGGTCTCCAAACTATATCACAAACTAATTGGTTGCCCTTGGACTATCCTTTCTCCTGTGACTTATTAATGGAAATATAACCTCTCTAAATGCCTTCCTAACAATTCATGAAAAATAATTTGGTCAGATATCTACACCCTAACAAAACAAGACCATCTCAGGAATATTCAATTCAATGTACTTCATAATATGTACTACACACCTAGTAAACTATATAGAATGGGCAAGGTACCCTCCCCCATTTGTAAAGACTGTGGTTCTGATAATGCCACACTTTATCATAAATTGTGGTTCTGCTCTAAGATCCTCAATTTTTGGTAAGTGGTAAAGAACACATATGGCACTGTATTTAAAATTAACCCTTTACCATGTCTGGTGCCCATACACAAGGGCACTACTGAATTCAGTAGGCAGATGGGCCTGACAGCCTCTGAGGTTCATCCAACTCGGGCAGTGTTATGCAATGCCAGGTCAATCAGGAATAAGACTGGCATTATTGCCGATCTTGTTGGCTCGGTGGACTTGGCTTGCATCACGAGACCTGGCTGGATGAAAATCCAGGCCCCGTTGGAGACCATGACTCCGGCTGGGTACTCGGTGATACACTGCCGAGATTGGACTGCAAGGGTGGGGGGTTGCAGTCTGTTTTAAGACTGAACTGGCCTCACGAATGTGGTAGTGGGAGAGACTGAGTCTTTGACTGTACAGTAGTAGCGGGTGCAGGTGTTCAAATCGTACTCATCTACCATCCACCCAGGGATGGGAAATGTTTCCTACAGGAAGTAGCAGACTTCATCATCGACATGTCGTTTGAGTCACCCAGATTGATGGTTCTGGGTGACTTCAACGCCTGGGTTGACTATGAACTTTTGCAATTTGGTAATCACTTCCTCCAATTAATGACTTCCTTGGGCCTTACACAGGTAGTTTCACCTGCTACCCATAAATCTGGACACTCTCTGGACTTAGTCTTAGGATTGATGCATCCGACTTGGTGGTGGAACCAGTCGCATGGTCAGACCACTACACCATGAGGTTCAGTTTTTGCACCCCCCTGAGAAGGTCTACCCTGTGGAGATGGTCAGGTACCACCCTTTACGGGATATTAACTCTCAAGGCCTTGTGGCGGTCCTTGACCTCTCGTCCCCATATTGGTGAGCAGTAGTCCAGAGACCCTGGTGTCGGCCTATAATATGGCTGTTACAGTGGCTCTGGATTCTATTCTCCTGTTTGTCGTACCCCATATCCTTCACCCCAAGTCCCCTGGTTTGATGGGACATTGAGGAGATGCGGAGACAGGGTGAAGGTTAGAGCGATGTTGGAGCAAGTCTGCCCTTGAAGCTGACCACCTTAGATTGATGGAACATTATTCTGTCTATCAATCTGCAATCACCCATAAGAAGGCAGAATTCCTGTCCAGGGAGATTACAGTTGTTCGGAATCGACCGGCTCAGCTGTTTTGAACTGTAGACAGACTGTGCATCCCAGCCCGTCTGCAAGTTCGAAAAGCCTTTTCACAATTAGAGTGTGAGGAGCTTGCTCATTTCTTTGCAACTAAGGTGGCTGACATCAGGGCGAATTTGCATCCAGCAATCTCTAAGGGTGATGCTGTTGAACAGTGTGAGTTCACAGTACCTCAATTTTCTTGGAGTTCCTTCAGTCAACCTGATTTCGTGGATGTCATGAGGATTATCCATAGTGTGCATCCCACAAGCTGTAGTTTGGATCCTGACCTCCCTAATTTTGGGTTGTAGTGATATCATCAGTCCAGTCCTGGTGCAAATAGTCTGGTGCTTCTTGGAGTCAGGTGAGTTCCTAGCTCCCTTGAAATGGCGGTGGTGATACCTCTCTTGAAGAAAGCTACATTGGACCCAAACTGTTTCACAAACTACAGACCTATCTCAAACCTTCCCTATATTGGGAAGGTGATTGAGAAGGTAGTGGCAGCCCAATTAGAAGACCATTTAACCATCCATGACATTTACAAATCCTTCCAATCCAGTTTTCATAAAAGACATAGCACCAAGACTGCACTGGTTCAGGTGCTTAATGATCTGAGCGAGAGATCAGAAGAGACGTTCCATTCTGGTTCTCCTTGACCTCTCGTCGCTTTTGACACTGTGGATCACTTGGTGTTGATAGCATGCTGAGTCAGATCTGTGGAATATCGAGTTGTTCTTCAATGATTCGCCTCATTCCTCACTGGGAGATCACAAAGAGTTGTGTCTGGGTTTTTTCCTCAGCCCAACTTCTTTGTTGTGTGGGTGTCTTAGGGTTCAGTGCTATCTCCCATGTTATTCGTAGTGTATATGCTGCCCTCGAGACATTATAAGACTGCATGGGCTGAGGTTTCACTGTATGCAGATGATACCCAGCTTTTGCACCTGACCAGGATGGAGCTCTCTCGGTGTTTAACAACTGTCTGGAAGAAATCCAGGATTGGATGGATTCTAGTTGGTTGAAGTTGAACTCAGAAAAAGACAGAGGTTTTGTTTGTGGATCCGGGTGGTCAGATAGAGGGGTCATTTGTTGATACACCCTAAGGAATTTTCCTTGGTGGCATTTCACTTCCGACCTCTGAACAGGTGCGTAACCTGGGGGTTATCTTGGATGACAGGCTGACACTACTGTCACAAGTGTCAGCAGTTGTCAAGACTTCCCTTTACCATCTTAGGACTATCGCCAGAGTTAAGCACCTTGTTCCATCTGACACCTTACCAACACTGGTCCACGCCTTTGTGTCCTCGCGTCTGGACTACTGCAACTCCTTGTACTTTGGGCTTTCTGGGGTTGAAATCCATATCCTATAGCTGGTGCAGAATGCAGCAGCCTGGGTTTTGACTGGGATAAGTAGGTCCTGTCATATTACCCCGGTGCGGCACAAACTGCACTGGCTACCTATACGGTGGTGGATCACCTTTAAAGTCAGTTTACTGACTTTCAAAGCCCTTCATGATCAGGGTCCGGCCTATCTGAAAGAACTTCTGGTCCCCAACTGCCCCAGCCAATCGCTCCGCTTGGCCGATGAGGGGTTGTTAGAGATTCCAAGAGTGAGTCTTACATCATCAGGTTGTAGAGCATTTTCTTATGCTGCTCCCACTCTTTGGAATTCTCTATCCCACCAGTTATGGGAGTGCACCTCTGTGGAGGAATTTAAGAGCGATCTGAAAACCTATTTTGGCAAATGGCCTTTTTGGATGGCTGACTGTATTGAAATTATTAACTATGTTGTGGTTTTATCTGTGTTTATTATTGAATTTTAATGTATGATTCTATTGTTTTAATATGTACAGTGCCTTGAAAAATGAAAGGCACTTTATAAAGTGTCAGTGGCTCAGTAGGTAGCACACTCGCCTTTGAAGCTGGGAGATCAGAGGGCTGTGGGTTCAGTTCCCACATCTGGCCCTTGGATTAATATCCCAGTACTGACACTGTAGTGCAGCATGAGAAGGGTGCTGCACTTCTGAGGTGCCGTCTTTTGGATGAGATGTTAAACCGAGGTCCCATCTGCTTGGATTGGTGGTAGTTCAGGTGGATGTTAAAGATCCCATGGCACTTATCGAAAAAAGTAGGGGAGGATTTTATTAAAGAAATCATACAATGCAAAACTCGGAATCACACAGAGAAAAAAAAAAATTTTTCCCATAGTAGCAATAATAAACATATACAAAAAAACAAAGGAACATGCCATGTCAAACCGAAAAGTCCTCAAGTGACTGGAAAATCATTATCAGTAATCCAGGCGCAAATTCCTGGGGTGGTTGAGGCAGAGCCATAGATAATTAAGCCATAGTCTATGATTGAGATGACAGAGCTTTGGATAGCAATCCTCAGCGCAGACTGGGTAAGGAACTGACGGTTTCGGTACAGGATACCAATCTGCTGGTTCACATTTTCGCTGTACTATCAATGTGGGTTAAAGTTTAGACCTTGATCAAAGGTGATTCCAATATATTTAAATGTTGTCACTTGTTCAAGGGTACCCCTGGATCGTATTGATAGTAAGTGGAATTTGCCTTTTCTTGTTTTGTGAGCTGGAGAGGAGCATGGATTTTGTTTTTTGTGGTTTAGGACCAGCTTGTGATCTAGGAGTCATTTCTCAACCTTGAGAAAACAAGTTGCAGGCTATGGAGTAAGGGTTTCGGATCCTTATGAGAGGAAAGAATCACAGCATTGTCAGCATAGAGGATTATTTGTTCTGGGCAGGATTGGGGGAGAGAGTTTAGGAAAAGGCTGAAAAGAAGAGGGCCTTAGATGGATCCCTGAGGAACACCTGAGAGAACTGGATTTGAGTCTGAGAGAACTCCTGAGATTTTTACAGTTTGAGAGCGTTGGGAGAGGTAACCCTTTACCCAGGCACCAGGACCCTGAGAGAGCCCAAGATTCTGTAGTTGTTTGACAAGTAAGCCATGGTGAACAGTATCAAATGCCTTTGTTAGGTCAATGAAAACAGCTTGGGTTTGGTATCCTTTGTCCAAAGCATTGTGGATTGCTCCTGAAAATCCCAGTAGGGTGGTCGATGTACTGTGTCCTTTCCTGAATCCGTGTTGCTGCTCGCAGAAGATGTTATACTTTTGCAGGTAGTCTGACAGTTGGTCCACCACAATACATTCAAGGGCCTTGGAGGGGTGGAAGTATTGATATGGGTCGATAGTTATGAGGTAGGACTTGTCCCCTTTTGAACACCGGGTGACTATTGCAGACTTCCACTTGCTGGGAAACTGACTGAGGCAGAGGAGAGATTGGAAATTTTGGTGAGTGGGAGCAGCACCTCTTCTAGGGTAAGGGACAGAAGTTTAAGGTCAATAGTATCGCTGCTTGCTCTGGACTTAGAAATAGCCTTTTTTATATATTTGCAGACTTCATGTGCCTTGCCTATTTTGAATGGAAGGGTGGTTGGTTAAGAGAAGCAGTAGGTGACGGTTAAGGAGAGTCAGCATCAGAGAAGAAGTCTGGAGGGAGGACCCCACTAAGGTCTGTGAAGGTTGCATTTAGGGTCTTTGCCATGACCATTGGGTCTAGGGTTGTGGTTCCATCCACAGTCATTATAGTAGGAGAGGACTTGGACTGCTTACCTGTGATATTTCTGATGTTGTCCCAGAAGGATCTCCCGTCACCCCAGGAATTGGAGAGGGCATTCTTAGTGTCTCCCTGTGAGCCCTGGTCACCTCAGAAAGCTTTAAGTGAGGCAGGATGGATGCAGAATAACCTGGGAGCATGGCTACTCACCCCAGATTTGGACCCCAAGCTGAATTTCTCCCAAAATACACCTGAATGGTGCCCAAAACTTCAGTTAAAGCAATCTGACCATGCAACCCCAATACCAATACAAAGTGTGGACAATTTTAGGTTGAATCACAGCTCTGTTCAGCAGGGAGCTGATCCACCAGTTTCTGGCCCAGATGCTGGGGTGAAGCTGGATTTTCCCTCTAAGGGGATGCAGTACAATCCTCAACCACTGGGGATATGATCCAGGGTCTCCAGGACATCAAACATCTCTGCTATCAGACCTATTTTCAAAATAAAAAGAAGCAGCACCAAGGAGGAACACTGAAAGGATACAGTAAAATGTGGACTAGAAGTGTGACCTGATAGACACCATGTGGGAAAATTGTTGATAAAGTTCTCTGCGAGAGAAGTTTTCGCTTTTATTAATATCTCGGGGGAGGATAATTTCGACATAAGTTTTCGTTCTGCTTATGCATTGGATCTATTTTGGGAGCGGTACAATCAAGTTAAATTCTCCCCCACATGCACCCCTTTTTTGGTCATTCCATTATCTAAACCCTTGATTAAATTTGCAACAGTCATGTTTTGGAATGAGGGGGTACATGTGGAGGATGTCACTTACTGGTTATTCCTGAAATGCGATGCGTTAAGTCTACATGAGGTCATTCTAGATGCAGAATTGTTCTGGACTGGGGGTAGCATTACAAAGTGAAACTAAGTCAGACAGAGTCAGGAACTGAGCATATTCCAAACTCCTTTATGTTGGGACAAGACAGGGGCGTGTGCTTCTATGCTTGGCAACCCCAGGCATGCTACAAGTGTGGGTCCAGAACCCACTTATCTAGCTCCTGTGATAAGCCATGGTGCGACAACTGCGGGGAAATGGGTCACATTGCATTCCAGTGTGCCAATCATACAAAATGAGACTTATGTGAGGATACTGGATGTGTTTTTACAGAATGAGCGTGGGCAGTCAAGAACAAGGCATCTTGTATGAGTCCGGATGTGCTAATCCAACAAGCACAGGATTCTGTCTCTCACCCTGACCCGGATCAGACAAAGCCCAACTTGCCAACCCCATCTCCCACTGCAGTTCAGCCTCCCCCCCTTCCACTGCAAGACAACCCTGCCATGCATGAGACTCCTTCCCCCACCACCCCCACCATCCCCACCTCTCCTTTGCACCAGTGTGATATAATGACCCACAGGAGAATGATAACCCAGACCCCTCCCTGTGCCTTCTATTAATTTGCTGGTGAGGAGATCTACAAGGAATATTAAGCCCATCCCGGCCCCTGTGGATTTTGAGTCTGGAAATTCCTTTCCAGTACTGGCCACACAATGGGGGGAATCAGAGATAGGGTGTGGAGACTCAGATTCCCAGTCCTCTAAGGCAGACCTGCATACTCCGATGCAACATCAAGTGGGGTATAAAGGGAAGAAAAAAAACAGAAAAGGAGAAAAGATTTTTGATTGCTCAGTTGTTTAAGGCCTGACTTCTTTTTGTGTAGGATCACTAAGTGTACACAGCTTATTGAATTCCAGGAGGAAACAAGTAGTATATGTGTATGTTCACAGAAATATTATTGACATTTGTTTTATTCAAGAAACATGGATGTTTACTAGTGATCAGGCAAGGATTTTCCAGAGGGAATGGATATGGGATCCTTCCTATTGGTCTTTCTGCACAGAAACAGCCGATGGTGTGGGGTTCCTGTTTAACTCTTATGATTTTACCTTGATTAAATGAATTGACTTAATTCCAGGAGGATTATTGATTTTGGATGGGCTGTGAAACAGATGAATTGTAGATTGATTAATGTTTACTGTTCCCAGGTTAAAGCAGAAAGAGTGGCACTTTTATCTGCTTTACAGCCCTTTCTGATTACCTCTTACATGGTTTTCTTGTGCAGTGATTGTAATTGTCAACTTAAATCAAAAACTGGGGTTTCAGTAGGGCAAGGGAAAAAGATTTACTGTAACTCAAATGCTTTGGTGAGACTGGTAGAGACAGCGGGCCTGCTAGATGGCAGAAAATACCAAATGAGTGGCCCTAAGTTTACCTATAGGAGAAATAAATATACTTCTGTTATAGACCACATGTTTCTCTCAAACAATCTTCCCCAATTTCAGTTCAAGACTATGCCTGTAGAGTTTTCGGATTGTTTAGTATTACAATGCACCTTTTAAAAACTCCATTGAGGTCACAGCATAAGCCTAGATGAACTGAACTCTTCCATCTTAACAAATCCTGCTCTGATCCCTAAAATCAGGGAACTGTTACTAGCCCATCTTTCAGTGTCTTTTTGTATACCAATTCAGGAGAAAGGTGGGCAGACTGTAAGTGGACCTTAAAGTGCTGCTTATAAAACAGGAAAAGTACGGAAAGAATGTAAGATTTCTTAACTATCTCCAATTGAGGCAACACTTGCAATATCTGTTTTCTGTAGTTAATACTTCTAGACAGAATTATACAGCCCAGATTGAAAAACTTAAGAAGGACATGAAGGTGTATCAATATGATAGCGCTAACACTATGAAGGCATTATTACAAAATGGAACTAAGAAATCCCCCCAGGGTGACCCTTTTGAGGCATTCAAAAAGTTTAAAGATGTCACTTTTTTAAATTCTTTAAGGAATAAGGATGGAGGAATTATACACTCTGGCAGGACTCCATAGCACCATAAAAGAGTTTATGTTGTCTCATAACCCTCCAGAACCCCCTTTAGAGGAAGCTGTTACACAATTTTTATGAAAGATTAATGTTACAAGGAGCCTGGTAGGGGCTCTTGGGATGACAAGACTCATAACAGCTGTAGAGATTGAAGGGTGATTGAAACCCTGAAGAGTGGCATACCCTGGGTCCTGATGTCTAACAAATGAACTTTAAAAGTTTCCCAAAGAATTGTCATTATGTTTAAAAAAGTTTTAGTTCTTTTTGTCAACAGAAATTTTCCCACTGTGGTACACAGAGGGTTATTGATATTTTGTTTAAATCTGGGGACAAATATTCTCTAGATAATTGGCACCCATCACTATTTTAAATTCAGATTACAAAATATTTAAAGGGCTGCAGATGTGCCAAAGCCCTCGGATGCAGAGTGGTCCAGTTCTCAAAAGGGTGGTGCATTTGTGACATTTTACCCACTTCACAGCTGCTTGCGCCAATGAGTTGGAGCAAGTTCAGTGATCCAGGATGCAATGTTAGACCAGGGGTAGGTGGTCTAACTCCTGCATCCTGCATTCTGAACTTGCAGAAGGGCTTTGAGGAAAGCTCCAGTTGGAATTGTGCTTACCACAATGTTTTATACAATTCACAAGTTGCGTCAAACCCCCTGCTGCAGGAGTCATGTGATGCTCTAGCAGAGGTGAGACATCTGGGGAGTTGCTCTGTCGAGGCCATCAAGGAAAACTCGGCCAAAAAAATTATATCTAAACAAAAATAACCATTTACCTGCTACAGAAGCTAGCCAGAACTTGTAGATAGCTGTGATTCTCAATGTAAGTTGGTCTGCAGCAAAAGACTTCAAATATGCAGCCTGTAGCAGAAGTGCAGCAGGAGTCCGAGGCCAAGTGCCCACGTCGCAGCATGACCCCTCCGCCCGGAGGTAGAAGAGATTTCTTCAGCTCAAATCTACCTGGAGCTGGCATCAATAAAAGAGGTGATTTTCACTGGTGGAAGATGTGGCAGATAGCCAGCCCTCACTCAACTAGCCAGGAGAGTAGCTGACACTGAAGTGCTGGTAGACTCAGTGGAAAGAAAACAAGACAAAATGGAGCCTGAAGTAGTTGCACTCAAGAGAAACTTTGCTAAATTAGAAGAGCGCATAGATGATCTCGAGGACAAAATTGAGAAATAACCTTGTCTTGCTGGGGTCCCAGAAGGAGAGGAGAGCTCAAACACTATTCAGTTTCTCCAGCATTTCCTTAAAAGACAGTGGGGCCTTGCCCAATGGCCCAGACTATGTTCTTGAAAGGGCCCATCGGTCACTTGAGCTAAGCCTCTCCCAACTGAGCCACCGAGACCAATCATTTTTAAACTGCTCAATTACCTGGACAGACAATTCATCTTAAAAGAGGCCAGGAAATTAAAAGCGATTCTGTGGGAAGGCAAGAAATTGAGACTAGCCCCTGATCTTACTTATAAAATGTGGCAGCTTCATGCAGCATTTCACCACATCACGTCAAAGTTCTGGGAGGTGAGTATTTGACACCGTATGCTTTATCCAGTATGATTAGAAGTGACTCTTTCTGATGGCGTAAAGCATTTTGATTCTGTGGAAGATGCCCTGCAAATCCTTCAGCGATCCTTCCCAAATCTTTTCACCGAGTGAGCAGAATGTGAAATTCATAGGGATTCCAGCCTGGACATTTTTTTATTTTATTTATTTATTAGGATCTAGGATTAAACACCTTTGAGCTGAGAGCTCTTTACAAAGGTTCCACATCAAAAGGAGGAAAGACAGCATTACTAGGGTTCAAGCACAATAGAGTATAAAACATGTACAATATTTACAATAATTACAAAGGATTATTCAAGCAGGTTAAATTTACAAAAACTATAGAGGGTAAGACACCCATAAGGTTGCATTTACAGTAAGTTAAAGGAGAGGATAGTTGCAGGTAGTAGAAGGTTGGAGTCAGTTTGGTGAGGCAGTAGTTAGTGGACAGGAGAAGTGGCAGTAGGGAAGAGGGGCTAAAAGATGATGGAGAGGGAGTAGGGTGGGAAGTGGAGTTACTGCAGTCATAGACCTTGTCAAGAGAGACATGAGGGGTGGAGCATGAGGCGGGTGGCCAAGCAGAGTTTTGAGCCACCAAGTGGAGGTAGGGAGTGGCAGAGGGTGATAGAGATGGCCTGGGTGGTGGAAGACGTATAGGTAGGTCAGAGCCCTGAGGCAGAAGGACTAGTGATAACAGTCACAGGTGCTGGATGTGGAAAGTTGCTGGCATAGTAGTCTCTTGAGGGGGCCCAGAGTAGGTTGAGCGGAGATGTCCTGGTTAGTGAGGGTAGGGATATTAAAGGGAGACATACTGAACTCTATCTAATTTTTTGAACAGTGTAAGTGTGGGGCATGTAACTGACTCTCAGTTGAACTGTTACCTTGGATCTGGATGGCTAGTAACAAAGGAAGATATGTTCAAGAAAGTGATAACGTGGATCCATCCAGACTTTTTTCTTTCTTTACTGTAAACTCTAAAGAGAAAAGTTGATTTATAGCATAAGTATTGGTTCCTTCCATTATACTGCTGAAAATGATAAAAATTCACTAGAAGGCACTGTAGTTTATTTTCTTTGCAAACATACAGCTGAGCCACGTTTAATTCTGGATGTGTTATTTACCTAACTCACTTCCCTATTCCTTATGAGTCGGTTTTAACCACTTTGTTATTTTGTACCAACTTATTTTGTTCTTGCATGTCGTGGTTCATTATAGCAATAATTACATTAGATATAAACTGTTACAGTTAAGATATTGAATACAACTTTAGATGCTACTTTGGTTTTAGCCCTGATTTTACAGCATGGGGACACTGAAAATACCTTCCTATCCAGGTATTTAATGAATCTTTTCCTTTTCACCTATCTCCCAATTAGTAAATGTTGACAGGGCCCTTGGATGCTGTTCATGTTAGTTCTATTAATGTTGAAGCCTATTATGCTTATTATAGATAACCTGGTGAGTAGGCGGTAGCCTCTCCCCACCGTCTGAGGAGTGTTATGGTCCATAATATACGGAAAGGGCCTAGGGCCCGGGTTATGAGTCATGTATATAGTTTCATAGTTGAACTTTTCTTTTCCTTGGTTAGTGAGGGTAGGGATATTAAAGGGAGACTTAAGTCATTGATGGGGGTGGGATCTAGCATGGTCACACAATCAGGGTTAAGGTGGGTAAACAAGTTAACCTATCTTATATATGGTAACTAATCTCACAGTTCTTTCTTGGAATATAGAGGAGGGAGACATGCTAAAAATATGTTGTGCTTACTCATCTAGTAAATACGATCTTAAAATAGTCTTTCTTCAGGAGACTTATTTGCCTTCTGACCAGTTAGGCTTCTTCCAAAACGCTGGGTGGGCCAGGTCTTTGGTGCAGGCTTTGGCCCTCTGAAACAGGGGTAGCTATATTAATTGCAAAAGGACTGCCCTTTATAGGTATATCAACAATTAGTGACCCTGAGGGCCAATATGTGATAGTCCATGGTAAATTAGGCAATACAGAAGTGGTGTTAGGATCCATCTATGGGCCAAACATAGAGTCCCCATCCTTTTTACTCATCTTGTTGTAGTTCCGGCCCCTCTCTCTCACTACTCTACCATATTGGGAGGTGATTGAAACATAGTGCAGTCATGCAGACTAGACCATACGTACCACACAGGTGCTGGGGTATCTTCAGAGCAAAGGGCTTTGGCTGAACTAATGTCCTCCTAGTGGTGACAGACCCCTGAGACTCGTATGCCCTTGACTAAAGATTATACTTTCTATTCACCAGTGCATAAAAACTATTCTCGTTTGGATTTTTTCTTTATCAGTCAGCACTTGGCCTCCTCAATAATTGACTCTCGGATTCATGCACGTGCAATCTCTGATCACTCCCCAATAGCCATTACACTAGATTTCCCAACTACTCCCCTTAGACCTCATACCTGGTCTCTTAATAACTCCTTGCTTAAGGACTGCTAGATTATTTCAAGATTCAAACAATTTCTCCAGAATTCTATTCAGCAAAATTTAAACTTTATCCCTTCTATGGATATGGTCTGGGCAGCCTTAAAATCCACTTGGAGGAGAGAGCTCATCTGCATAGCAACAGTAACAAAGAAGAAAAGTTACATCACCTTAATTTATGTCTTAAGAGGATCTGGGTTCTTGAAGTTAAGGGACTAGACAAGCATTCTAAAACAGTTCAGCAGGAGCTCATCCATTCAAGATCTCACTACTCAAGCTTATTGCTTTAAAAGGCAGACAAGGCAGCATCCCTACCCAAGGCTACTTATATAGGGCAGGGTAACAAAGCTGGTAAGTTACTTGCCTGGCAGCTAAATCAGAGCTCTGCAGCAAAATGGTATGCATCTATCAAAAATCCCCAATCTGGGAGCTTCCTTACTGATCCCAAACAGATGCTACAGTCTTTCCAGGATTTCTATCAATCCTTGTATTCTTCCACTCCTTTATCATCCCAAACCAAAAGATGCAGGACTTAGTGCAATGGCCAAATCTCCCTGCCTCTCCAGGGAGCACCAGTCTCTTAATTGACCCTATTACTACCGAGGAGATCTCACACTCTATTGATTCCTTAAAACCCGATAAAGCACCTGGCCCAGATGGCATCTCTGGCCTCTTTTATAAAACTTTAAGGGTCAGCTTGTCCCACTGTTGCATCATCTATTCAGTTACTGGGAAACCTCCTCGGTTACTGACCCCACATTGTTTAAAGCAAGAATAATCCTTCTCCCCAAGCCTGGAAAAGATCCCACTATAATTGGCAATTATAGACCAATTTCATTACTTAATGTAGATGTTCAAATATATGCTAAAATTTAACCAATAGAGTGGCAAGAGTATGGTCTGGACTCTTGGAACCAGAGCAAACAGTATTTGTGGAGGGTAGATCATCTGCACTTCATTTCTGCAAACTTTACCACCTTATCTCGCATCCTGGGACCCTGCCCTTGAAGCAGTTTTGGTATCCCTAGATGCAGAGAAAGCATTTGATGGAGTGGCCTGACCATATTTGTTTTGGTCTTATCTAAATATGGCTTTCCTGACAATTTTCTTAACTGCATCCGTACCCTGTATCAGTGTCCATCTGCTTGGATAATGTGTAGTAAACATTTATCAGATCCTTTCCATTATGCAGTGGCACCAGACAGGGTTGTCCCTTCCCTCTATCTATTTAACTGATATATTGAGCCTTTAGCCAGAGTACTTAACCAAGAAAATGATCTAAGGGGTATACGGTTGGGAGAAACAGAATTTAAATTATCCCTTGTTTGCTGATGACCTGCTACTCCACCTCTCCAACAGCAGCCAATCTCTCCCATAACACTTCAAATTATTACATTTGGTGTCGGCACTTTTCCTGTTATAAACTCAACAGAAGTAAAACAACTGTTTATCCTCTATAAATTCTAGTGAAAAAGCACAAATTGAAGTTCTAGGTTTACAATGGGAGACTATGGCTAAAACATATTTAACCATTAAAATTACTAAAGATATAGTTACGCTTAGGAGCTTAATTTTGACCCACTCCTGAAATCAACTAAAGAAGATCTAGAAGGTGGCAAAACTGCCACTATCTTTATGGGGCAGAGTTAATATCTTTAAAATGGTTATATTCCATAACTTCTTCTATCCATACAACCTCAATCTGTACCTTCCCAGAACCTTCTTCTTAATACTTCAAATAATCTGCTCTAATTTCATTTGGAATGGAAAGACCCCTAGATGTGCTTATTGGAAACTTACCTGCTCCAAAGCTCTTGGAGGATTGCAACTCCCAGATTTTTACCTTTATTATCTGGCGATACATGCAAGCAGGTTCTTGCACTGGACAGCCCTTAATACGAATTCCATTCCTCTCCCAGACTGGGTATATCTGGACCTAAACCAGGCACAGAGTCAGAGTATCCCTACCAGCGATTCTATTCAATTCTGGGTCTGTAGTCCCACAAAAGCTGCAGACTCCCCAATTGGGTGGGACAGGAAACATTCCAGCAATTTTGTGTTCTAACTCAAATCCAGACTAGAAGAGATCTCAAACAACCCTTATTCAAATATCCTAATTTAAAATAGCCAATAAAACTATTAACCTGATGAGTTGGTGGCCTCACCAGAACCAAGCTTAATAGATTTCATACAGGGGCAATCACTTCATTCATTTTCTGCATTTCAAGTGAAATTGGATATTCCACCTAAACTTCTATTTCAATTTTCACAGATCCGCCATTGTATAAAAAGTTTTCTGGGCAACCCCCCATGGTCTGATAAAGCAGGAGCATTTTTAGCTTCATTATTAACCATAGCTACAAAGCAGAAACTGGTCTCCAAACTATATCACAAACTAATTGGTTGCCCTTGGACTATCCTTTCTCCTGTGACTTATTAATGGAAATATAACCTCTCTAAATGCCTTCCTAACAATTCATGAAAAATAATTTGGTCAGATATCTACACCTAACAAAACAAGACCATCTCAGGAATATTCAATTCAATGTACTTCATAATATGTACTACACACCTAGTAAACTATATAGAATGGGCAAGGTACCCTCCCCATTTGTAAAGACTGTGGTTCTGATAATGCCACACTTTATCATAAATTGTGGTTCTGCTCTAAGATCCTCAATTTTTGGTAAGTGGTAAAGACACATATGGCACTGTATTTAAAATTAACCCCTACCATGTCTGGTGCCCATACACAAGGGCACTACTGAATTCAGTAGGCAGATGGGCCTGACAGCCTCTGAGGTTCATCCAACTCGGGCAGTGTTATGCAATGCCAGGTCAATCAGGAATAAGACTGGCATTATTGCCGATCTTGTTGGCTCGGTGGACTTGGCTTGCATCACCGAGACCTGGCTGGATGAATACCAGGCCCCGTTGGAGACCATGACTCCGGCTGGGTACTCGGTGATACACTGCCGAGATTGGACTGCAAGGGTGGGGGTTGCAGTCTGTTTTAAGACTGAACTGGGCCTCACGAATGTGGTAGTGGGAAGACTGAGTCTTTGACTGTACAGTAGTAGCGGGTGCAGGTGTTCAAATCGTACTCATCTACCATCCACCCAGGGATGGGAAATGTTCCACAGGAAGTAGCAGACTTCATCATCGACATGTCGTTTGAGTCACCCAGATTGATGGTTCTGGGTGACTTCAACGCCTGGGTTGACGATGAACTTTTGCAATTTGGTAATCACTTCCTCCAATTAATGACTTCCTTGGGCCTTACACAGGTAGTTTCACCTGCTACCCATAAATCTGGACACTCTCTGGACTTAGTCTTAGGATTGATGCATCCGACTTGGTGGTGGAACCAGTCGCATGGTCAGACCACTACACCATGAGGTTCAGTTTTGCACCCCCTGAGAAGGTCTACCCTGTGGAGATGGTCAGGTACCACCCTCTACGGGATATTAACTCTCAAGGCCTTGTGGCGGTCCTTGACCTCTCGTCCCCATATTGGTGAGCAGTAGTCCAGAGACCCTGGTGTCGGCCTATAATATGGCTGTTACAGTGGCTCTGGATTCTATTCTCCTGTTTGTGTGCACCCCATATCCTTCACCCCAAGTCCCCTGGTTTGATGGGACATTGAGGAGATGCGGAGACAGGGTGAAGGTTAGAGCGATGTTGGAGCAAGTCTGCCCTTGAAGCTGACCACCTTAGATTGATGGAACATTATTCTGTCTATCAATCTGCAATCACCATAAGAAGGCAGAATTCCTGTCCAGGGAGATTACAGTTGTTCGAATCGACCGGCTCAGCTGTTTTGAACTGTAGACAGACTGTGCATCCCAGCCCGCCTGCAAGTTCGAAAAGCCTTTTCACAATTAGAGTGTGAGGAGCTTGCTCATTTCTTTTGCAACTAAGGTGGCTGACATCAGGCGATTGCATCCAGCAATCTCTAAGGGTGATGCTGTTGAACAGGTGAGTTCACAGTACCTCAATTTTCTTGGAGTTCCTTCAGTCAACCTGATTTCGTGGATGTCATGAGGATTATCCATAGTGTGCATCCCACAAGCTGTAGTTTGGATCCTGGACTGACCTCCCTAATTTTGGGTTGTAGTGATATCATCAGTCCAGTCCTGGTGCAAATAGTCTGGTGCTTCTTGGAGTCAGGTGAGTTCCCTAGCTCCCTGAAAATGGCGGTGGTGATACCTCTCTTGAAGAAAGCTACATTGGACCCAAACTGTTTCACAAACTACAGACCTATCTCAAACCTTCCCTATATTGGGAAGGTGATTGAGAAGGTAGTGGCAGCCCAATTAGAAGACCATTTAACCATCCATGACATTTACAAATCCTTCCAATCCAGTTTTCATAAAAGACATAGCACCAAGACTGCACTGGTTCAGGTGCTTAATGATCTGAGAGCGAGAGATCAGAAGAGACGTTCCATTCTGGTTCTCCTTGACCTCTCGTCGGCTTTTGACACTGTGGATCACTTGGTGTTGATAGCATGCTGAGTCAGATCTGTGGAATATCGGGAGTTGTTCTTCAATGATTCGCCTCATTCCTCACTGGGAGATCACAAAGAGTTGTGTCTGGGTTTTTTTCCTCAAGCCCAACTTCTTTGTTGTGTGGGGTGTCTTAGGGTTCAGTGCTATCTCCCATGTTATTCGCAGTGTATATGCTGCCCCTCGGAGACATTATAAGACGGCATGGGCTGAGGTTTCACTGCTATGCAGATGATACCCAGCTTTTGCACCTGACCAGGATGGAGCTCTCTCGGTGTTTAACAACTGTCTGGAAGAAATCCAGGATTGGATGGATTCTAGTTGGTTGAAGTTGAACTCAGAAAAAGACAGAGGTTTTGTTTGTGGATCCGGGTGGTCAGATAGAGGGGTCATTTGTTGATACACCCTAAGGAATTTTCCTTGGTGGCATTTCACTTCCGACCTCTGAACAGGTGCGTAACCTGGGGTTATCTTGGATGACAGGCTGACACTACTGTCACAAGTGTCAGCAGTTGTCAAGACTTCCTTTACCATCTTAGGACTATCGCCAGAGTTAAGCACCTTGTTCCATCTGACACCTTACCAACACTGGTCACGCCTTTGTGTCCTCGCGTCTGGACTACTGCAACTCCTTGTACTTTGGGCTTTCTGGGGTTGAAATCCATATCCTATAGCTGGTGCAGAATGCAGCAGCCTGGGTTTGACTGGGATAAGTAGGTCCTGTCATATTGCAGTGCGGCACAAACTGCACTGGCTACCTATACGGTGGTGGATCACCTTAAAGTCAGTTTACTGACTTTCAAAGCCCTTCATGATCAGGGTCCGCCTATCTGAAAGAACTTCTGGTCCCCAACTGCTCCAGCCAATCGCTCCGCTATCGATGAGGGTTGTTAGAGATTCCAAGAGTGAGTCTTACATCATCAGGTTGTAGAGCATTTTCTTATGCTGCTCCCACTCTTTGGAATTCTCTATCCCACCAGTTATGGAGTGCACCTCTGTGGAGGAATTTAAGAGCGATCTGAAAACCTATTTTGGCAAATGGCCTTTTGGATGGCTGACTGTATTGAAATTATTTACTATGTTGTGGTTTTATCTGTGTTTATTATTGAATTTTAATGTATGATTCTATTGTTTTAATATGTACAGTGCCTTGAAAAATGAAAGGCACTTTATAAAGTGTCAGTGGCTCAGTAGGTAGCACACTCGCCTTTGAAGCTGGGAGATCAGAGGGCTGTGGGTTCAGTTCCCACATCTGGCCCTTGGATTAATATCCCAGTACTGACACTGTAGTGCAGCATGAGAAGGGTGCTGCACTTCTGAGGTGCCGTCTTTTGGATGAGATGTTAAACCGAGGTCCCATCTGCTTGGATTGGTGGTAGTTCAGGTGGATGTTAAAGATCCCATGGCACTTATCGAAAAAAGTAGGGGAGGATTTTATTAAAGAAATCATACAATGCAAAACTCGGAATCACACAGAGAAAAAAAAAACTTTTCCCATAGTAGCAATAATAAACATATACAAAAAAACAAAGGAACATGCCATGTCAAACCGAAAAGTCCTCAAGTGACTGGAAAATCATTATCAGTAATCCAGGGCAAATTCCTGGGGTGGTTGAGGCAGAGCCATAGATAATTAAGCCATAGTCTATGATTGAGATGACAGAGCTTTGGATAGCAATCCTCAGCGCAGACTGGGTAAGGAACTGACGGTTTCGGTACAGGATACCAATCTGCTGGTTCACCATTTTCGCTGTACTATCAATGTGGGTCGCAAAGTTTAGACCTTGATCAAAGGTGATTCCAATATATTTAAATGTTGTCACTTGTTCAAGGGTACTCCCTGGGTACGTATTGATAGTAAGTGGAATTTGCCTTTTCTTGTTTTGTGAGCTGGAGAGGAGCATGGATTTTGTTTTTTTGTGGTTTAGGACCAGCTTGTGATCTAGGAGTCATTTCTCAACCTTGGAGAAAACAAGTTGCAGGCTATGGAGTAAGGGTTTCGGATCCTTATGAGAGGAAAGAATCACAGCATTGTCAGCATAGAGGATTATTTGTTCTGGGCAGGATTGGGGGAGAGAGTTTAGGAAAAGGCTGAAAAGAAGAGGGCCTTAGATGGATCCCTGAGGAACACCTGAGAGAACTGGATTTGAGTCTGAGAGAACTCCTGAGATTTTTACAGTTTGAGAGCGTTGGGAGAGGTAACCCTTTACCCAGGCACCAGGACCCTGAGAGAGCCCAAGATTCTGTAGTTGTTTGACAAGTAAGCCATGGTGAACAGTATCAAATGCCTTTGTTAGGTCAATGAAAACAGCTTGGGTTTGGTATCCTTTGTCCAAAGCATTGTGGATTGCTCCTGAAAATCCCAGTAGGGTGGTCGATGTACTGTGTCCTTTCCTGAATCCGTGTTGCTGCGCGCAGAAGATGTTATACTTTTGCAGGTAGTCTGACAGTTGGTCCACCACAATACATTCAAGGGCCTTGGAGAGGGGTGGAAGTATTGATATGGGTCGATAGTTATGAGGTAGGGACTTGTCCCCACTTTTGAACACCGGGGTGACTATTGCAGACTTCCACTTGCTGGGAAACTGACTGAGGCAGAGGGAGAGATTGGAAATTTTGGTGAGTGGGAGCAGCACCTCTTCTAGGGTAAGGGACAGAAGTTTAAGGTCAATAGTATCGCTGCTTGCTCTGGACTTAGAAATAGCCTTTTATATATTTGCAGACTTCATGTGCCTTGCCTATTTTGAATGGAAGGTGGTTGGTTAAGAGAAGCAGTAGGTGACAGTTAAGGAGAGTCAGCATCAGAGAAGAAGTCTGAGGAGGACCCCACTAAGGTCTGTGAAGGTTGCATTTAGGGTCTTTGCCATGACCATTGGGTCTAGGGTTGTGGTTCCATCCACAGTCATTATAGTAGGAGAGGACTTGGACTGCTTACCTGTGATATTTCTGATGTTGTCCCAGAAGGATCTCCGTCACCCCAGGAATTGGAGAGGGCATTCTTAGTGTCTCCTGTGAGCCCTGGTCACCTCAGAAAGCTTTAAGTGAGGCAGGATGGATGCAGAATAACCTGGGAGCATGGCTACTCACCCCAGATTTGGACCCCAAGCTGAATTTCTCCCAAAATACACCTGAATGGTGCCCAAAACTTCAGTTAAAGCAATCTGACCATGCAACCCCAATACCAATACAAAGTGTGGACAATTTTAGGTTGAATCACAGCTCTGTTCAGCAGGGAGCTGATCCACCAGTTTCTGGCCCAGATGCTGGGGTGAAGCTGGATTTTCCTCTAAGGGGATGCAGTACAATCCTCAACCACTGGGGATATGATCCAGGGGTCTCCAGGACATCAAACATCTCTGCTATCAGACCTATTTTCAAAATTAAAAAAGAAGCAGCACCAAGGAGGAACACTGAAAGGATACAGTAAAAATGTGGACTAGAAGTGTGACCTGATAGACACCATGTGGGAAAATTGTTGATAAAGGATTCTCTGCCGAGAGAAGTTTTCACTTTTATTAATATCTCGGGGGAGGATAATTTCGACATAAGTTTTCGTTCTGCTTATGCATTGGATCTATTTTGGGAGCGGTACAATCAAGTTAAATTCTCCCCCACATGCACCCCTTTTTTGGTCATTCCATTATCTAAACCCTTGATTAAATTTGCAACAGTCATGTTTTGGAATGAGGGGGTACATGTGGAGGATGTCACTTACTGGTTATTCCTGAAATGCGATGCGTTAAGTCTACATGAGGTCATTCTAGATGCAGAATTGTTCTGGACTGGGGGGTAGCATTACAAAGTGAAACTAAGTCAGACAGAGTCAGGAACTGAGCATATTCCAAACTCCTTTATGTTGGGACAAGACAGGGGCGTGTGCTTCTATGCTTGGCAACCCCAGGCATGCTACAAGTGTGGGTCCAGAACCCACTTATCTGCTCCTGTGATAAGCCATGGTGCGACAACTGCGGGAAATGGGTCACATTGCATTCCAGTGTGCCAATCATACAAAATGAGACTTATGTGAGGATACTGGATGTGTTTTACAGAATGAGTGGGCAGTCAAGAACAAGGCATCTTGTATGAGTCCGTGTGCTAATCCAACAAGCACAGGATTCTGTCTCTCACCCTGACCCGGATCAGACAAAGCCCAACTTGCCAACCCCATCTCCCACTGCAGTTCAGCCTCCCCCTTCCACTGCAAGACAACCCTGCCATGCATGAGACTCCTTCCCCCACCACCCCCACCATCCCACCTCTCCTTTTAGCACCAGTGTGATATAATGACCCACAGGAGAATGATAACCCAGACCCCTCCCTGTGCCTTCTATTAATTTGCTGGTGAGGAGATCAAGGAATATTAAGCCCATCCGGCCCCTGTGGATTTTGAGTCTGAAATTCCTTTCCAGTACTGGCCACACAATGGGGGAATCAGAATAGGGTGTGGAGACTCAGATTCCCAGTCCTCTAAGGCAGACCTGCATACTCCGATGCAACATCAAGTGGGGTATAAAGGGAAGAAAAAAAACAGAAAAGGAGAAAAGATTTTTGATTGCTCAGTTGTTTAAGGCCTGACTTCTTTTTGTGTAGGATCACTAAGTGTACACAGCTTATTGAATTCCAGGAGGAAACAAGTAGTATATGTGTATGTTCACAGAAATATTATTGACATTTGTTTTATTCAAGAAACATGGATGTTTACTAGTGATCAGGCAAGGATTTTCCAGAGGGAATGGATATGGATCCTTCCTATTGGTCTTTCTGCACAGAAACAGCCGATGGTGTGGGGTTCCTGTTTAACTCTTATGATTTTACCTTGATTAAATGAATTGACTTAATTCCAGGAGGATTATTGATTTTGGATGGGCTGTGGAAACAGATGAATTGTAGATTGATTAATGTTTACTGTTCCCAGGTTAAAGCAGAAAGAGTGGCACTTTTATCTGCTTTACAGCCCTTTCTGATTACCTCTTACATGGTTTTCTTGTGCAGTGATTGTAATTGTCAACTTAAATCAAAAACTGGGGTTTCAGTAGGGCAAGGGGAAAAAGATTTACTGTAACTCAAATGCTTTGGGGAGACTGGTAGAGACAGCGGGCCTGCTAGATGGCAGAAAATACCAAATGAGTGGCCCTAAGTTTACCTATAGGAGAAATAAATATACTTCTGTTATAGACCACATGTTTCTCTCAAACAATCTTCCCCAATTTCAGTTCAAGACTATGCCTGTAGAGTTTTCGGATTGTTTAGTATTACAATGCACCTTTTCAAAAACTCCATTGAGGTCACAGCATAAGCCTAGATGGAAACTGAACTCTTCCATCTTAACAAATCCTGCTCTGATCCCTAAAATCAGGGAACTGTTACTAGCCCATCTTTCAGTGTCTTTTTTTGTATACCAATTCAGGAGAAAGGTGGGCAGACTGTAAGGTGGACCTTAAAGTGCTGCTTATAAAACAGGGAAAGTACGGAAAGAATGTAAGATTTCTTAACTATCTCCAATTGAGGCAACACTTGCAATATCTGTTTTCTGTAGTTAATACTTCTAGACAGAATTATACAGCCCAGATTGAAAAACTTAAGAAGGACATGAAGGTGTATCAATATGATAGCGCTAATACTATGAAGGCATTATTACAAATGGAACTAAGAAACTCCCAGGGTGACCCTTTTGAAGCATTCAAAAGTTTAAAGATGTCACTTTTTAAATTCTTTAAGGAATAAGGATGGAGGAATTATACACTCTGTGGCAGGACTCCATAGCACCATAAAGAGTTTATGTTGTCTCATAACCCTCAGAACCCCTTTAGAGGAAGCTGTTACACAATTTTTATGAAAGATTAATGTTACAAGGAGCCTGGTAGGGGCTCTTGGGATGACAAGACTCATAACAGCTGGTAGAGATTGAAGGGGTGATTGAAACCCTGAAGAGTGGCATACCCTGGTCCTGATGGCTAACAAATGAACTTTAAAAGTTTCCCAAAGAATTGTCATTATGTTTAGAAAAAGTTTTAGTTCTTTTTGTCAGCAGAAATTTTCCCACTGTGGTACACAGAGGGGTTATTGATATTTTTGTTTAAATCTGGGGACAAATATTTCTCTAGATAATTGGCGACCGATCACTATTTTAAATTCAGATTACAAAATATTTAAAGGGCTGCAGATGTGCCAAAGCCCCTCGGATGCAGAGTGGTCCAGTTCTCAAAAGGGTGGTGCATTTGTGACATTTTACCCACTTCACAGCTGCTTGCGCCAATGAGTTGGAGCAAGTTCAGTGATCCAGGATGCAATGTTAGACCAGGGAGTAGGTGGTCTAACTCCCTGCATCCTGCATTCTGGACTTGCAGAAGGGCTTTTGAGGAAAGCTCCAGTTGGAATTGTGCTTACCACAATGTTTTATACAATTCACAAGTTGCGTCAAACCCCCTGCTGCAGGAGTCATGTGATGCTCTAGCAGAGGTGAGACATCTGGGGAGTTGCTCTGTCGAGGCCATCAAGGAAAACTCGGCCAAAAAAATTATATCTAAACAAAATAACCATTTACCTGCTACAGAAGCTAGCCAGAACTTGTAGATAGCTGTGATTCTCAATGTAAGTTGGTCTGCAGCAAAAGACTTCAAATATGCAGCCTGTAGCAGAAGTGCCCAGGAGTCCGAGGCCAAGTGCCCAGTCGCAGCATGACCCCTCCGCCGGAGGTAGAAGAGATTTCTTCAGCTCAAATCTACCTGGAGCTGGCATCAATAAAAGAGGTGATTTTCAAACTGGTGGAAGATGTGGAGATAGCCAGCCCTCACTCAACTAGCCAGGAGAGTAGCTGACACTGAAGTGCGGGTAGACTCAGTGGAAAGAAAACAAGACAAAATGGAGCCCAAAGTAGTTGCACTCAAGAGAAACTTTGCTAAATTAGAAGAGCATAGATGATCTCGGGGACAAAATGGAGAATAACCTTGTCTTGCTGGGGTCCCAGAAGGAGAGGAGAGCTCAAACACTATTCAGTTTCTCCAGCATTTCCTTAAAAGACAGTGGGGCCTTGCCCAATGGCCCAGACTATGTTCTTGAAAGGGCCCATCGGTCACTTCGAGCTAAGCCTCTCCCAACTGAGCCACCGAGACCAATCATTTTTAAACTGCTCAATTACCTGGACAGACAATTCATCTTAAAAGAGGCCAGGAAATTAAAAGCGATTCTGTGGGAAGGCAAGAAATTGAGACTAGCCCCCGATCTTACTTATAAAATGTGGCAGCTTCATGCAGCATTTCACCACATCACTTCAAAGTTCTGGGAGGTGAGTATTTGACACCGTATGCTTTATCCAGTATGATTAGAAGTGACTCTTTCTGATGGCGTAAAGCATTTTGATTCTGTGGAAGATGCCCTGCAAATCCTTCAGCGATCCTTCCCAAATCTTTTCACGAGTGAGCAGAATGTGAAATTCATAGGATTCCAGCCTGGACATTTTTTATTTTATTTATTTATTAGGATCTAGATTAAACACCTTTGAGCTGAGAGCTCTTTTACAAAGGTTCCACATCAAAAGGAGGAAAGACAGCATTACTAGGGTTCAAGCACAATAGAGTATAAAACATGTACAATATTTACAATAATTACAAAGGATTATTCAAGCAGGTTAAATTTACAAAAACTATAGAGGGTAAGACACCCATAAGGTTGCATTTACAGTAAGTTAAAGGAGAGGATAGTTGCAGGTAGTAGAAGGTTGGAGTCAGTTTGGTGAGGCAGTAGTTAGTGGACAGGAGAAGTAGGCAGTAGGGAAGGGGCTAAAAGATGATGGGAGAGGGAGTAGGGTGGGAAGTGGAGTTACTGCAGTCATAGACCTTGTCAAGAGAGACATGAGGGTGGAGCATGAGGCGGGTGGCCAAGCAGAGTTTTGAGCCACCAAGTGGAGTAGGGAGTGGCAGAGGGTGATAGAGATGGCCTGGGTGGTGGAAGACGTGTATAGGTAGGTCAGAGCCCTGAGGCAGAAGGACTAGTGATAACAGTCACAGGTGCTGGATGTGGAAAGTTGCTGGCATAGTAGTCTCTTGAGGGGGCCCAGAGTAGGTTGAGCGGAGATGTCCTGGTTAGTGAGGGTAGGGATATTAAAGGGAGACATACTGAACTCTATCTAATTTTTTGAACAGTGTAAGTGTGGGGCATGTAACTGACTCTCAGTTGAACTGTTACCTTGGATCTGGATGGCTAGTAACAAAGGAAGATATGTTCAAGAAAGTGATAACGTGGATCCATCCAGACTTTTTTTTTCTTTACTGTAAATCCCTAAAAGAGAAAAGTTGATTTATAGCATAAGTATTTGGTTCCTTCCATTATACTGCTGAAAATGATAAAAATTCACTAGAAGGCACTGTAGTTTATTTTCTTTGCAAACATACAGCTGAGCCACGTTTAATTCTGGATGTGTTATTTACCTAACTCACTTCCCTATTCCTTATGAGTCGGTTTTAACCCACTTTGTTATTTTGTACCAACTTATTTTGTTCTTGCATGTCGTGGTTCATTATAGCAATAATTACATTAGATATAAACTGTTACAGTTAAGATATTGAATACAACTTTAGATGCTACTTTGGTTTTTAGCCCTGATTTTACAGCATGGGGACACTGAAAATACCTTCCTATCCAGGTATTTAATGAATCTTTTCCCTTTTCACCTATCTCCCAATTAGTAAATGTTGACAGGGCCCTTGGATGCTGTTCATGTTAGTTCTATTAATGTTGAAGCCTATTATGCTTATTATAGATAACCTGGTGAGTAGGCGGTAGCCTCCCACCATCGTCTGAGGAGTGTTATGGTCCATAATATACGGAAAGGGCCTAGGGTCCTGAGTCATGTATATAGTTTCATAGTTGAACTTTTCTTTTCCTTGGTTAGTGAGGGTAGGGATATTAAAGGGAGACTTAAGTCATTGATGGGGGTGGGATCTAGCATGGTCACACAATCAGGGTTAAGGTGGGTAAACAAGTTAACCTATCTTATATATGGTAACTAATCTCACAGTTCTTTCTTGGAATATAGAGGGAGGGAGACACATGCTAAAAAATATGTTGTGCTTACTCATCTAGTGAAATACGATCTTAAAATAGTCTTTCTTCAGGAGACTTATTTGCCTTCTGACCAGTTAGGCTTCTTCCAAAAACGCTGGGTGGGCCAGGTCTTTGGTGCAGGCTTTGGCCCTCTGAAACAGGGGGTAGCTATATTAATTGCAAAAGGACTGCCCTTTATAGGTATATCAACAATTAGTGACCCTGAGGGCCAATATGTGATAGTCCATGGTAAATTAGGCAATACAGAAGTGGTGTTAGGATCCATCTATGGGCCAAACATAGAGTCCCCATCCTTTTTACTCATCTTGTTGTAGTTCCGGCCCCTCTCTCGCACTACTCTACCATATTGGGAGGTGATTGAAACATAGTGCAGTCATGCAGACTAGACCATACGCATTACACAGGTGCTGGGGTATCTTCAGAGCAAAGGGCTTTGGCTGAACTAATGTCCTCCCTAGTGGTGACAGACCCCTGGAGACTCGTGATGCCCCTTGACTAAAGATTATACTTTCTATTCACCAGTGCATAAAAACTATTCTCGTTTGGATTTTTCTTTATCAGTCAGCACTTGGCCTCCTCAATAATTGACTCTCGGATTCATGCACGTGCAATCTCTGATCACTCCCCAATAGCCATTACACTAGATTTCCCAACTACTCCCTTAGACCTCATACCTGGTCTCTTAATAACTCCTTGCTTAAGGACTGCTAGATTATTTCAAGATTCAAACAATTTCTCCAGAATTCTATTCAGCAAAATTTAAACTTTATCCCTTCTATGGATATGGTCTGGGCAGCCTTTAAATCCACTTGGAGGAGAGAGCTCATCTGCATAGCAACAGTAACAAAGAAGAAAAAGTTACATCACCTTAATTTATGTCTTAAGAGGATCTGGGTTCTTGAAGTTAAGGGACTAGACAAGCATTCTAAAACAGTTCAGCAGGAGCTCATCCATTCAAGATCTCACTACTCAAGCTTATTGCTTTAAAAGGCAGACAAGGCAGCATCCCTTACCCAAGGCTACTTATATAGGGCAGGGTAACAAAGCTGGTAAGTTACTTGCCTGGCAGCTAAACCAGAGCTCTGCAGCAAAATGGTATGCATCTATCAAAATCCCCAATCTGGGAGCTTCCTTACTGATCCCAAACAGATGCTACAGTCTTTCCAGGATTTCTATCAATCCTTGTATTCTTCCACCCTTTATCATCCCAAACCAAAAGATGCAGGACTTAGTGCAATGGGCAAATCTCCCTGCCTCCAGGGAGCACCAGTCTCTCTTAATTGACCCTATTACTACCGAGGAGATCTCTCACTCTATTGATTCCTTAAAACCCGAAAGCACCTGGCCCAGATGGCATCTCTGGCCTCTTTTATAAAACTTTTAAGGGTCAGCTTGTCCCACTGTTGCATCATCTATTCAGTTACTGGGAAACCTCCTCGTTACTGACCCCACATTGTTTAAAGCAAGAATAATCCTTCTCCCAAGCCTGAAAAGATCCCACTATAATTGGCAATTATAGACCAATTTCATTACTAAATGTAGATGTTCAAATATATGCTAAAATTTAACCAATAGAGTGGCAAGAGTATGGTCTGGACTCTTGGAACCAGAGCAAACAGTATTTGTGGAGGGTAGATCATCTGCACTTCATTTCTGCAAACTTTACCACCTTATCTTCGCATCCTGGGACCCTGCCCTTGAAGCAGTTTTGGTATCCCTAGATGCAGAGAAAGCATTTGATGGAGTGGCCTGACCATATTTGTTTTTGGTCTTATCTAAATATGGCTTTCCTGACAATTTTCTTAACTGCATCCGTACCCTGTATCAGTGTCCATCTGCTTGGATAATGTGTAGTAAACATTTATCAGATCCCTTTCCATTATGCAGTGGCACCAGACAGGGTTGTCCCCTTTCCCTCTATCTATTTAACTGATATATTGAGCCTTTAGCCAGAGTACTTAACCAAGAAAATGATCTAAGGGGTATACGGTTGGGAGAAACAGAATTTAAATTATCCCTTGTTTGCTGATGACCTGCTACTCCACCT
Source organism: Neoceratodus forsteri (assembly GCA_016271365.2). NCBI lineage: Eukaryota > Metazoa > Chordata > Ceratodontiformes > Ceratodontidae > Neoceratodus > Neoceratodus forsteri. The sequence continues at coordinate 305,339,053 of CM057454.1, read as the reverse complement.
CTCCAACAGCAGCCAATCTCTCCCCATAGCACTTCAAATTATTACCCAATTTGGTGTCGCACTTTTCCTGTTATAAACTCAACAGAAGTAAAACAACTGTTTATCCTCTATAAATTCTAGTGAAAAAGCACAAATTGAAGTTCTAGGTTTACAATGGGAGACTATGGCTAAAACATATTTAACCATTAAAATTACTAAAGATATAGTTACGCTTAAGGAGCTTAATTTTGACCCACTCCTGAAATCAACTAAAGAAGATCTAGCAAGGTGGCAAAACTGCCACTATCTTTATGGGGCAGAGTTAATATCTTTAAAATGGTTATATTCCATAACTTTTCTATCCACCTTACAACCTCAATCTGTACCTTCCCAGAACCTTCTTCTTAATACTTCAAATAATCTGCTCTAATTTCATTTGGAATGGAAAGACCCTAGATGTGCTTATTGAAACTTACCTGCTCCAAAGCTCTTGGAGGATTGCAACTCCCAGATTTTTACCTTTATTATCTGGCGATACATGCAAGCAGGTTCTTGCACTGGACAGCCCTTAATATGAATTCCATTCCTCTCCCAGACTGGGTATATCTGGACCCAAACCAGGCACAGAGTCATAGAGTATCCCTACCAGCGATTCTATTCAATTCTGGGTCTGTAGTCCCACAAGAGCTACGAGACTCCCCAATTGGGTGGGACAGGAAACATTCCAGCAATTTTGTGTTCTAACTCAAATCCAGACTAGAAGAGATCTCAAACAACCCTTATTCAAATATCCTAATTTAAAATAGCCAATAAAACTATTAACCTGATGAGTTGGTGGCCTCACCAGAACCAAGCTTAATAGATTTCATACAGGGCAATCACTTCATTCATTTTCTGCATTTCAAGTGAAATTGGATATTCCACCTAAACTTCTATTTCAATTTTCACAGATCCGCCATTGTATAAAAGTTTCTGGGCAACCCCCATGGTCTGATAAAGCAGGAGCATTTTAGCTTCATTATTAACCATAGCTACAAAGCAGAAACTGGTCTCCAAACTATATCACAAACTAATTGTTGCCCTTGGACTATCCTTTCTCCTGTGACTTATTAATGGAAATATAACCTCTCTAAATGCCTTCCTAACAATTCATGAAAAATAATTTGGTCAGATATCTACACCCTAACAAAACAAGACCATCTCAGGAATATTCAATTCAATGTACTTCATAATATGTACTACACAATTAGTAACTATATAGAATGGGCAAGGTACCCTCCCCATTTGTAAAGACTGTGGTTCTGATAATGCCACACTTTATCATAAATTGTGGTTCTGCTCTAAGATCCTCAATTTTTGTAAGTGGTAAAGACACATATGGCACTGTATTTAAAATTAACCCCTTTACCATGTCTGGTGCCCATACACAAGGGCACTACTGAATTCAGTAGGCAGATGGGCCTGACAGCCTCTGAGGTTCATCCAACTCGGGCAGTGTTATGCAATGCCAGGTCAATCAGGAATAAGACTGGCATTATTGCCGATCTTGTTGGCTCGGTGGACTTGGCTTGCATCATCGAGACCTGGCTGGATGAAAATCCAGGCCCCACGTTGAGACCATGACTCGGCTGGGTACTCGTGATACACTGCCCGAGATTGGACTGCAAGGGTGGGGGTTGCAGTCTGTTTTAAGACTGAACTGGCCTCACGAATGTGGTAGTGGGAGAGACTGAGTCTTTGACTGTACAGTAGTAGCGGTGCAGGTGTTCAAATCGTACTCATCTACCATCCACCCAGGGATGGGAAATGTTTCCACAGGAAGTAGCAGACTTCATCATCGACATGTCGCTTGAGTCACCCAGATTGATGGTTCTGGGTGACTTCAACGCCTGGGTTGACTATGAACTTTGCAATTTGGTAATCACTTCCTCCAATTAATGACTTCCTTGGGCCTTACAGGTAGTTTCACCTGCTACCCATAAATCTGGACACTCTCTGGACTTAGTCTTAGGATTGATGCATCCGACTTGGTGGTGGAACCAGTCGCATGGTCAGACCACTACACCATGAGGTTCAGTTTTGCACCCCTGAGAAGGTCTACCTGTGAGATGGTCAGGTACCACCCTTTACGGGATATTAACTCTCAAGGCCTTGTGGCGGTCCTTGACCTCTGTCCCCCATATTGGTGAGCAGTAGTCCAGAGACCCTGGTGTCGGCCTATAATATGGCTGTTACAGTGGCTCTGGATTCTATTGCTCCTGTTTGTGTGCACCCCATATCCCTTCACCCCAAGTCCCCCTGGTTTGATGGGACATTGAGGGAGATGCGGAGACAGGGGTGAAGGTTAGAGCGATGTTGGAGCAAGTCTGCCCTTGAAGCTGACCACCTTAGATTGATGGAACATTATTCTGTCTATCAATCTGCAATCACCCATAAGAAGGCAGAATTCCTGTCCAGGGAGATTACAGTTGTTCGGAATCGACCGGCTCAGCTGTTTTGAACTGTAGACAGACTGTGCATCCCAGCCCGTCTGCAAGTTCGAAAAGCCTTTTCACAATTAGAGTGTGAGGAGCTTGCTCATTTCTTTGCAACTAAGGTGGCTGACATCAGGGGCGGATTTGCATCCAGCAATCTCTAAGGGTGATGCTGTTGAACAGCGTGAGTTCACAGTACCTCAATTTTCTTGGAGTTCCTTCAGTCAACCTGATTTCGTGGATGTCATGAGGATTATCCATAGTGTGCATCCCACAAGCTGTAGTTTGGATCCTGGACTGACCTCCCTAATTTTGGGTTGTAGTGATATCATCAGTCCAGTCCTGGTGCAAATAGTCTGGTGCTTCTTGGAGTCAGGTGAGTTCCCTAGCTCCCTGAAAGTGGCGGTGGTGATACCTCTCTTGAAGAAAGCTACATTGGACCCAAACTGTTTCACAAACTACAGACCTATCTCAAACCTTCCCTATATTGGGAAGGTGATTGAGAAGGTAGTGGCAGCCCAATTAGAAGACCATTTAACCATCCATGACATTTACAAATCCTTCCAATCCAGTTTTCATAAAAGACATAGCACCAAGACTGCACTGGTTCAGGTGCTTAATGATCTGAGAGCGAGAGATCAGAAGAGACGTTCCATTCTGGTTCTCCTTGACCTCTCGTCGGCTTTTGACACTGTGGATCACTTGGTGTTGATAGCATGCTGAGTCAGATCTGTGGAATATCGGAGTTGTTCTTCAATGATTCGCCTCATTCCTCACTGGGAGATCACAAAGAGTTGTGTCTGGTTTTTTTCCTCAAGCCCAACTTCTTGTTGTGTGGGTGTCTTAGGGTTCAGTGCTATCTCCCATGTTATTCGTAGTGTATATGCTGCCCTCGAGACATTATAAGACTGCATGGGCTGAGGTTTCACTGCTATGCAGATGATACCCAGCTTTTGCACCTGACCAGGATGGAGCTCTCTCGGTGTTTAACAACTGTCTGGAAGAAATCCAGGATTGGATGGATTCTAGTTGGTTGAAGTTGAACTCAGAAAAAGACAGAGGTTTTGTTTGTGGATCCGGGTGGTCAGATAGAGGGGTCATTTGTTGATACACCCTAAGGAATTTTCCTTGGTGGCATTTCACTTCCGACCTCTGAACAGGTGCGTAACCTGGGGGTTATCTTGGATGACAGGCTGACACTACTGTCACAAGTGTCAGCAGTTGTCAAGACTTCCTTTACCATCTTAGGACTATCACCAGAGTTAAGCACCTTGTTCCATCTGACACCTTACCAACACTGGTCCACGCCTTTGTGTCCTCGCCTGGACTACTGCAACCCTTGTACTTTGGGCTTTCTGGGGTTGAACTATATCCTATAGCTGGTGCAGAATGCAGCAGCCTGGTTTTGACTGGGATAAGTAGGTCCTGTCATATTACCTCCAAGCGCACAAACTGCACTGGCTACCTATACGGTGGTGGATCACCTTAAAGTCAGTTTACTGACTTTCAAAGCCCTTCATGATCAGGGTCCGGCCTATCTGAAAGAACTTCTGGTCCCCAACTGCCCCAGCCAATCGCTCCGCTTGGCCGATGAGGGGTTGTTAGAGATTCCAAGAGTGAGTCTTACATCATCAGGTTGTAGAGCATTTTCTTATGCTGCTCCCACTCTTTGGAATTCTCTATCCCACCAGTTATGGGAGTGCACCTCTGTGGAGGAATTTAAGAGCGATCTGAAAACCTATTTTGGCAAATGGCCTTTTTGGATGGCTGACTGTATTGAAATTATTAACTATGTTGTGGTTTTATCTGTGTTTATTATTGAATTTTAATGTATGATTCTATTGTTTTAATATGTACAGTGCCTTGAAAAATGAAAGGCACTTTATAAAGTGTCAGTGGCTCAGTAGGTAGCACACTCGCCTTTGAAGCTGGGAGATCAGAGGGCTGTGGGTTCAGTTCCCACATCTGGCCCTTGGATTAATATCCCAGTACTGACACTGTAGTGCAGCATGAGAAGGGTGCTGCACTCTGAGGTGCCGCCTTTGGATGAGATGTTAAACCGAGGTCCCATCTGCTTGGATTGGTGGTAGTTCAGGTGGATGTTAAAGATCCCATGGCACTTATCGAAAAAGTAGGGAGGATTTTATTAAAGAAATCATACAATGCAAAACTCGAATCACACAGAGAAAAAAAAACTTTTCCCATAGTAGCAATAATAAACATATACAAAACAAAGGAACATGCCATGTCAAACCGAAAAGTCCTCAAGTGACTGGAAAATCATTATCAGTAATCCAGGCAAATTCCTGGGGTGGTTGAGGCAGAGCCATAGATAATTAAGCCATAGTCTATGATTGAGATGACAGAGCTTTGGATAGCAATCCTCAGCGCAGACTGGGTAAGGAACTGACGGTTTCGGTACAGGATACCAATCTGCTGGTTCACTCATTTTCGCTGTACTATCAATGTGGGTCTAAAGTTTAGACCTTGATCAAAGGTGATTCCAATATATTTAAATGTTGTCACTTGTTCAAGGGTACCCTGGGTACGTATTGATAGTAAGTGGAATTTGCCTTTCTTGTTTTGTGAGCTGGAGAGGAGCATGGATTTTGTTTTTTTGTGGTTTAGGACCAGCTAGGATCTAGGAGTCATTTCTCAACCTTGAGAAAACAAGTTGCAGGCTATGGAGTAAGGGTTTTGATCCTTATGAGAGGAAAGAATCACAGCATTGTCAGCATAGAGGATTATTTGTTCTGGGCAGGATTGGGGGAGAGAGTTTAGGAAAAGGCTGAAAAGAAGAGGGCCTTAGATGGATCCCTGAGGAACACCTGAGAGAACTGGATTTGAGTCTGAGAGAACTCCTGAGATTTTTACAGTTTGAGAGCGTTGGGAGAGGTAACCCTTTACCCAGGCACCAGGACCCTGAGAGAGCCCAAGATTCTGTAGTTGTTTGACAAGTAAGCCATGGTGAACAGTATCAAATGCCTTTGTTAGGTCAATGAAAACAGCTTGGGTTTGGTATCCTTTGTCCAAAGCATTGTGGATTGCTCCTGAAAATCCCAGTAGGGTGGTCGATGTACTGTGTCCTTTCCTGAATCCGTGTTGCTGCGCGCAGAAGATGTTATACTTTTGCAGGTAGTCTGACAGTTGGTCCACCACAATACATTCAAGGGCCTTGGAGAGGGGTGGAAGTATTGATATGGGTCGATAGTTATGAGGTAGGGACTTGTCCCCACTTTTGAACACCGGGGTGACTATTGCAGACTTCCACTTGCTGGGAAACTGACTGAGGCAGAGGGAGAGATTGGAAATTTTGGTGAGTGGAGCAGCACCTTTCTAGGGTAAGGGACAGAAGTTTAAGGTCAATAGTATCGCTGCTTGCTCTGGACTTAGAAATAGCCTTTTTTATATATTTGCAGACTTCATGTGCCTTGCCTATTTTGAATGGAAGGGTGGTTGGTTAAGAGAAGCAGTAGGTGACGGTTAAGGAGAGTCAGCATCAGAGAAGAAGTCTGGAGGGAGGACCCCACTAAGGTCTGTGAAGGTTGCATTTAGGGTCTTTGCCATGACCATTGGGTCTAGGGTTGTGGTTCCATCCACAGTCATTATAGTAGGAGAGGACTTGGACTGCATACCTGTGATATTTCTGATGTTGTCCCAGAAGGATCTCCCGCCACCCAGGAATTGAGAGGGCATTCTAGTGTCTCCTGTGAGCCCTGGTCACCTCAGAAAGCTTTAAGTGAGGCAGGATGGATGCAGAATAACCTGGGAGCATGGCTATTACCCCAGATTTGGACCCCAAGCTGAATTTCTCCCAAAATACACCTGAATGGTGCCCAAAACTTCAGTTAACAATCTGACCATGCAACCCCAATACCAATACAAAGTGTGGACAATTTTAGGTTGAATCACAGCTCTGTTCAGCAGGGAGCTGATCCACCAGTTTCTGGCCCAGATGCTGGGGTGAAGCTGGATTTTTCCCTCTAAGGGGGATGCAGTACAATCCTCAACCACTGGGGATATGATCCAGGGGTCTCCAGGACATCAAACATCTCTGCTATCAGACCTATTTTCAAAATTAAAAAAGAAGCAGCACCAAGGAGGAACACTGAAAGGATACAGTAAAAATGTGGACTAGAAGTGTGACCTGATAGACACCATGTGGGAAAATTGTTGATAAAGGATTCTCTGCCGAGAGAAGTTTTCACTTTTATTAATATCTCGGGGGAGGATAATTTCGACATAAGTTTTCGTTCTGCTTATGCATTGGATCTATTTTGGGAGCGGTACAATCAAGTTAAATTCTCCCCCACATGCACCCCTTTTTTGGTCATTCCATTATCTAAACCCTTGATTAAATTTGCAACAGTCATGTTTTGGAATGAGGGGGTACATGTGGAGGATGTCACTTACTGGTTATTCCTGAAATGCGATGCTAAGTCTACATGAGGTCATTCTAGATGCAGAATTGTTCTGGACTGGGGGGTAGCATTACAAAGTGAAACTAAGTCAGACAGAGTCAGGAACTGAGCATATTCCAAACTCCTTTATGTTGGGACAAGACAGGGGCGTGTGCTTCTATGCTTGGCAACCCCAGGCATGCTACAAGTGTGGGTCCAGAACCCACTTATCTAGCTCCTGTGATAAGCCATGGTGCGACAACTGCGGGGAAATGGGTCACATTGCATTCCAGTGTGCCAATCATACAAAATGAGACTTATGTGAGGATACTGGATGTGTTTTACAGAATGAGCGTGGCAGTCAAGAACAAGGCATTTTGTATGAGTCCGGATGTGCTAATCCAACAAGCACAGGATTCTGTCTCTCACCCTGACCCGGATCAGACAAAGCCCAACTTGCCAACCCCATCTCCCACTGCAGTTCAGCCTCCCCTTCCACTGCAAGACAACCCTGCCATGCATGAGACTCCTTCCCCCACCACCCCACCATCCCCACCTCTCCTTTTAGCACCAGTGTGATATAATGACCCACAGGAGAATGATAACCCAGACCCTCCCTGTGCCTTCTATTAATTTACTGGTGAGGAGATCTACAAGGAATATTAAGCCCATCCCGCCCCTGTGGATTTTGAGTCTGAAATTCTTTTCCAGTACTGGCCACACAATGGGGGAATCAGAGATAGGGTGTGAGACTCAGATTCCCAGTCCTCTAAGGCAGACCTGCATACTCGATGCAACATCAAGTGGGGTATAAAGGGAAGAAAAAACAGAAAAGGAGAAAAGATTTTGATTGCTCAGTTGTTTAAGGCCTGACTTCTTTTGTGTAGGATCACTAAGTGTACACAGCTTATTGAATTCCAGGAGGAAACAAGTAGTATATGTGTATGTTCACAGAAATATTATTGACATTTGTTTTATTCAAGAAACATGGATGTTTACTAGTGATCAGGCAAGGATTTTCCAGAGGGAATGGATATGGGATCCTTCCTATTGGTCTTTCTGCACAGAAACAGCCGATGGTGTGGGTTCCTGTTTAACTCTTATGATTTTACCTTGATTAAATGAATTGACTTAATTCCAGGAGGATTATTGATTTTGGATGGGCTGTGAAACAGATGAATTGTAGATTGATTAATGTTTACTGTTCCCAGGTTAAAGCAGAAAGAGTGGCACTTTTATCTGCTTTACAGCCCTTTCTGATTACCTCTTACATGGTTTTCTTGTGCAGTGATTGTAATTGTCAACTTAAATCAAAACTGGGGTTTCAGTAGGGCAAGGAAAAGATTTACTGTAACTCAAATGCTTTGGGAGACTGGTAGAGACAGCGGGCCTGCTAGATGGCAGAAAATACCAAATGAGTGGCCCTAAGTTTACCTATAGGAGAAATAAATATACTTCTGTTATAGACCACATGTTTCTCTCAAACAATCTTCCCAATTTCAGTTCAAGACTATGCCTGTAGAGTTTTCGGATTGTTTAGTATTACAATGCACCTTTTCAAAACTCCATTGAGGTCACAGCATAAGCTTCAGATGGAAACTGAACTCTTCCATCTTAACAAATCCTGCTCTGATCCCTAAAATCAGGGAACTGTTACTAGCCCATCTTTCAGTGTCTTTTGTATACCAATTCAGGAGAAAGGTGGGCAGACTGTAAGGTGGACCTTAAAGTGCTGCTTATAAAACAGGGAAAGTACGGAAAGAATGTAAGATTTCTTAACTATCTCCAATTGAGGCAACACTTGCAATATCTGTTTTCTGTAGTTAATACTTCTAGACAGAATTATACAGCCCAGATTGAAAAACTTAAGAAGGACATGAAGGTGTATCAATATGATAGCGCTAATACTATGAAGGCATTATTACAAAATGGAACTAAGAAATCCCCCCAGGGTGACCCTTTTGAAGCATTCAAAAAGTTTAAAGATGTCACTTTTTTAAATTCTTTAAGGAATAAGGATGGAGGAATTATACACTCTGTGGCAGGACTCCATAGCACCATAAAAGAGTTTATGTTGTCTCATAACCCTCCAGAACCCCCTTTAGAGGAAGCTGTTACACAATTTTTATGAAAGATTAATGTTACAAGGAGCCTGGTAGGGGCTCTTGGGATGACAAGACTCATAACAGCTGTAGAGATTGAAGGGGTGATTGAAACCCTGAAGAGTGGCATACCCCTGGGTCCTGATGGCCTAACAAATGAACTTTAAAAAAGTTTCCCCAAAGAATTGTCATTATGTTTAGAAAAGGTTTTTAGTTCTTTTTTGTCAGCAGAAATTTTCCCACTGTGGTACACAGAGGGGTTATTGATATTTTTGTTTAAATCTGGGGACAAATATTTCTCTAGATAATTGGCGACCGATCACTATTTTAAATTCAGATTACAAAATATTAACATACATATATATATATATATTGAATGCTAGGTTAAGGGTTTATGTAAGTTTAGTAATTTCTCCTCTACAATTCTGTGGCCTACCAGAAAGGAAGATTCAACATGCACTCATGATAATTAGAGATATGATAGAGCACTTATCATTACATGGGAAGTATGGGTGTGTCATTTCAGTAGACCAAAGGAAGGCCTTTGACAGGGTCTACCACCCTTTTTTATTTTTAACTTTAGAAGCATACGGCGTACCTGCTCAACTGATAAGGTGGGTGCAATCTCTATATACAACTGCAGTAGTACACCCAGTGATTAGAAATCAAGTTACAGAAGAGTTTAGGATAACAACAGTGGTTAGGCAGGGTTGTCCTATTAGCCCCTCGTATATGTATTTACAATAGATCCTTTGATTCATTCATTGACTGCTTCTCCTTGTTGGACAGGGGTGTTAGGAGCTGATGCAGACAAGGCACTTTATTTGCAAGCCTATGTAGACAACCTTTTATTTGGAGTGCATGCAAGAATATTCTTTTGTTTCAAATTCCAGATTGAATACCCAGAATAGTAAAGGCCTGTTTATAGGCACTGAATATCCCAACCCAGAGACAATACATGGAATCCAGATTTCCTCAGAACCATTGAAAATTTTAGAGATTCAATTTGGACCCCAAAATGTCCCCTCCCTGAATTTGGAAACCACTCTGAATAATGTGGACCGTAAAGCCCAACGGTGGAAACATTAGAAGTTGGCCAAACTTAAACAAGTTCAAGTGATCAAACAGTTTATTATTCCTATGATTCTATATATTTCAATGATTTTTCCCCTTCTGTTCCATTTGCAAACTAAACTATATAGCCTCTTTTTCCAAATGCTTTCGGGTAACAAACTCAACCCCATAAAAAGACAATATACTTACTTAACAAAAGAAAAAGGTGGCTTAGGTATGATCAACACTGGTCTTTTTTCATACCCTTTTCTTTTCTCAGACCATTAAAGGTGGCTTGGTTCCTACAGACTCAGTCCATCATCATTTAATAAAGACATAGTTGGCCAGATATTTTTCAGCATGGAATCTAACTCCCCCCAAAGTATCAGGGCATTTGCATATACCACAGTTCTCTAAACCTACGGCACAAAAACTATATAAGTGGGGTTTGACTAAGCAGCTCATGAGGGAGAGTAAAGGGCCCCAGTTGTATCACTCAGTTATGGCTTCACTATACCCTGATGGGCCGAATTTTAAGAACTGCCCCACTTCTCAAATTTCTTGTATTTTGCAACAACTGAACAACACTACAATCCCTGTTCAAATGTGGGAATTTTTGTGTCTGACAGTATATGGGAGGATTAACATTAAGGGGAATGCTAAGCATAAAACCAAAGAGGAAAGGAACTGTCCTAATGAAGCTTGTATAAATCAAGAAGATTCCATGGAGCATTTCTTTTTCCAGTGTACCTACGTATGCTACATCTCTCTGGAAATTCCTAGCCTCTAAGTGGAAACTGGGGTGGTTAATGAGACTGAATTATGATTATTTAGTGTTAGGTCATTTTCATAATATCGGGAAATTCTATCATGAGGATACATTGGCAGTATTCTGCTGTTGTTTAAAGTTCTATTTATGGCAAGCTAGATGCCAATGGGCGCTGTACCAGAGGTTAATGCTGTGTGAAACAGTAGGGACGCTGATACAACAGGCAATGGAGAAAGTTTATGTAAAAGATTCTGAGGTATGTACGACTAGGAAGGTTTCAAATTGGTGGAAGGGATTCCCCATGTTTATTAAATACAAATGAATAAGGAGGTTCTCTTTTTTTTTTTTTTGATTGTGTCTGTATTGATTTAACAGTTTAGTGATTAACATTTTGGGGAGGTGGTGAGGGTTTAGGTGGGAGGTAGCACTATTAGGTTTTGTTATGAAGTTTTGTTTTTTTGTTTCAAACCTGAGATTGTGTGACTAAAACATTGCATGTATTGATTTGTTTCTTTTGATGTTTTTACAATAAAAATTCCCCTACTCTTTTCAAGAAGTGCCATGGGATCTTTAACATCCACCTGAACTGGCAGATGGGACCTCAGTTTAATGTCTCATATGAAAGACGAATGTGCAGCACCCCCCTCATGCTGCACTGCAGTGTCAGTATTGGAATATTAATCCAAGTGCCTGGTGTGGGGCTAGAACCCACAGCCTTCTGATCTCCTGGCCTCAGAGGTGAGTGTGCTACTTGCTGAGCCATTGCCACTGCATATAGCAACCCTATTTCAGATGTATCAAAAGTAAAGATGTGACAGAGAGCTAATTATGAATGAAACAGTGTACTATAGGCTGCGAGTCTTGAAAAAAAGTGTCCTGTATTCACTGCTGAAAAGTTGAGTTTTTTTTTTTTTAGAATTATTTATGTAAGTGCAGCAATGTACCGCACTGTCAATACAGCGGGTACATTGCTAGCACTAAGTCATATCGCCAAAACTAAATGGCGTACAACAGTGGAAATTCTTAATTTTTTATGGGGGATGTGCCCCCATATACCCCATTATGGGGGACTGTGCCCCCAACCCCCCCATTTAAATATTCAGTTCTGGGGGGTCAATACAGGGATGGAGAGAAACAGGAGTGGGAGGGAAAAACCATATTGCACAAAGTGCAAAATAATGAAAAAAAAACAACAAAACTAAAAGATCCATTCATCTGGGAATGGGATTCAAGACCTGGTTCACAGACTCACCACTTCTCTTGCTGCCTGTGGCTCATCCTGCTGAGCCACAGCAGCTGCCTGGTGGACCCTCCTCCCACCAGAGGACTTATCCTCTGTGTAACTAGCCACCCAGGCAAGAGCGACAGGGTGCAAAACTGCGCTTACACCATTTCATCCTTTTGCAGTTTTGCACCCTGCGCTATAGCCACACACGCTGTCTGTGATGCGCGGTTTTGACTATGCCATTTTGTATGCAGTGTAGTGACCCAGTATCTATTGTGTTCCAGTGACTTTGCTTGGTGCCTTACTTCCCGCTGCTGCTTTTGGCTAGATCATAGATGATTTTGTCAAACAAATAAGAATGTAGAAAAAGAATTAGAACATGACTGATGTAAATGAATGTTTTCTTGTTATGATGTGCTGTTCATTTCAATTTTGTTTTGCTTGACAAAAGTTTGCTTTGAAATGGAATACCTGACAAAAATTATGCCATGGTAACTCTTCGAAAAGTGTTGAGAGTAAAATGACAGACACAATGATATTTAAAAAGCAACATGTACCTCTTGGAAATCTTTGAAAAATGTAATATTTTGACAAAACATTTCTCACATTTCAAATACTTTAAGTATTAATCACATTTCATTTTTATCATGAAGCAGTAGTAGTAGTAGTCAATCATTTTATTCATCATTATAAAATGTAAATAGGATTGTCCATTGAATAAAGGCTCATTTTCAATGATTTGCATAATAAGCATTACATTGTTGCTAAATATAAAACAGGCAGCATAATAAACATGAATTATGTTAATACAGATTTACATTCATCATTCTTCACAAAGAAGCATCTTAAATCACAATTCAATTGTAACAAAACAAAACATGTTACAAAACAAACTATTTTTAATTCACCCAATTCCATTAGTTGGGTAACATGATAAAGGATTGTTTGCCTGTTTGATTATCCAGGAATGAAGGTTTCCAAGAACAATGGGTGCAATTTCTGACCTGAAGTTTATAGGGGTAGAATTTCACATTAAAGGCCCCATGGAAAAAAAGGATGACCATCTAATAGTCTTCCTAAAAGGGGGGAAACACGTACAGTAGAATCATCTTAATAAGGACAGCCTGGTTCACATCAATCTGTCTCCATTTAGTGACTGTCCCTATTAACAGAAGCCCATCAATTTAGAGATAGGCTGGTCATGATTGATTTTCTTTATTAACTAAGGTTTTCTTATCAATGCATTAAAATAATTGAAACTGCATGTGTGTTCTCAAAAATCTTTTTACAGTACTTGTCTGAAATAATTAGTAAGATCGTTATTAACTTTCTTTTCATTTGGTTGGAGTACAGGTAGATGGCATGGATTTCAGCAGGTGAGTTACAGTATGGGAAGTCATTTAACCTCTAAATAGTCACTAAAGCATTCCAAATCAGGTGTGAATTGTCCCTATTGAACAGAATCATAGTCCTAATTAACCACTTAAATTAACACTGTATTAATAGAGAGCGAAATTGTTTTAAAGGAAATGTCTCTATTAACTAAACATTCCATAGAAACATAGAAATATTTACTGTAATTTGGCGAAAGATAAGGACCACTTGGCCCATCCAGTCTGCCAATTTCCCATTCCTATTATCAGTGTCCCTCTTAAGTGGATTGTAATGTATTAAATCCCCTGTACAGCTCATGGGCCAAAGCACATCTCTCTCTTAGTCAAGCAGCCTGTAATATAATTTAGGGCCAAATCTGTATGGCATTTAAACATAAAATTTAATTTCTGCAAGCACCTTTATTGTTGCAAACTTTAATCAATTTATGTCTCAGTATAATAGAAGTGATGCCATGTATGAAGTACACTGAGGGTGAAGTGAACAAACCTATTATATATCACATCCAGTTTTGCCAACTCCATTCTCAAGACCCCCTACATATAGCAAATTTCAATAGTCCAACACTGGTATGGTATGTCAACTTTATTTGTTCAATCATTTAAAATTGATCATTACAAAAGCAAATAAATAATTAAAAGTGGATTAAAACAATATAAAATACCAATTTATGTAAAATACAAATACAAATAGTAGGTTTGAAAATAAGATTAAAGTTTGAATCCATACATAGACCATAAATATTTGGTCTTAAACAGACAATACAGATTGAAACAGTTAGGTTTATACAGATGAATGTTGATATCATTCATTCTCTGACTTTCTGTATAATTGCTAGGTAGTTCGCAACATTTCTTAATATGGTGTCATCTTCTACTGTAAAAAAATGGTATAATTTTTTACATCAGATATCTGTATGGAGTTATGAATGGGTGGGATCCATTTCCTTCTGGCCTTGTTGTACCAGGCACAGTGCAATACAACATGTTGAAGGTCTTTGATTTCTTTAAAGTTACAATTACATAATTTTGATTCCAGCAAAGAGGCTTTGCTAAATCTAGCATTGAGTGTATTTGATTCAAACATTTCTGTTTTAGATTTGGCATATATTTTCCTAAGGAGAGGGTTTGTTTACACATCCAGATACTACCTGTATTTGCAATTACAGTCATTTTTACTGAGCCATACGGCAAATCTTGACTCTAAGACTGCTTTAAGGTCTTTCTCATTATAGTAAGCCATATGTTTCTTGAAAATATATGAGTTGTATTTTTTACTGATGATAATATTTTTCTACAGAAAAGTTAAAAGAACCTCCATGCCATATTTGCACAAAAGATTATGAATCTGATGTATATAGGAAAAGGTCCTACATCCCATCTTTTTCCAGGATTGTTTTTCTGTTAGGCAATTTGTAACTATTCTTTAATCTGTAAAAGAACTCAGTTTAATCCAGAAGTCAATTATTTTGCTTTCAACATGAGCCTGCATACTAGTTAGGTCTAGCTTAGTCCTTACACTACAACTGGGGGGTAGATTTATTAAATCCAAGAGTAGTACACAGAATTTGCATTGATGGTTTTTCCAGATTATCAGTTTTGGAAGGTCCAACACTGGTACTACTATTGAGTTCATCAGGTGCTTTCAAGACTCCAAAGATAGACATTTCTAAGTCTATACAACATACCAATTTAACTACTCAGACCCCCTGTCAGATTACAAAGATAACTACTCAGGATCATTGTACGTTTATTAAAATGAATATTCAATTTACATACATGATCCAGCCATACTTCCTGATGTGTATATGATTGTACTAACTAGAGACATGAACCGCTGTGGGTGAAAATGATACATTCTTCTTTTGCCAAAATAAACTTGGCATTCATAGAAAATACCATTGTTCAGGACTAAGCTGTATTTAAAACTAGTCTCTGTTCAAGAAAATACTGTTGTACAGTACCAAAAGTCCTCTGGAGCACAGTCTGTATCTGTGTTATTGAACTTCCTGTAGTATACAAAATTGTGTCATCACCGTAGAGATTGTATGAAATATCAGACTTATTAAATGTGAAGTTGTTCATATAAAGATTAAATAAAAATGGGCCTAGTGTTGAACCCTGTGATACTCTGGAAAGAGTTAGTGATAAATTGTATTTACTGTTTTGAGTATGACCAATTGTTGTCTCCCTGATATGTACTCTGTGAACCATTTCAATACTGTAAAAGTCATACCCAATAACTCTAATTACTGTATTTATTAGGATACCATGATTAAGCATGTTGAATACCTTCAATAAATCTATGAAAATTGCTCCCACATATTGCTTATTGTTCAAAGTGTTCTGGATATCCCAAACCACTTTCAAAGGAGCCAAGCTGGTGCTATGTTTGGATTTAAATCCAGATTAGTGTATATTAAGGGCCAGATGTTCAAAACTTTGCCCCGGGGCTAAATTAGCACTGCCCGGTGGGCAAACTTAGCCCGGAGCACAAAGCAAGCTATATTGAAAAGGAAATAGCCTGGTGCTAATGCTGCTGAATATAGTAGTCTAAGGAAGAAGGGCAAACTGGTCTGGGAGTGCAGGGCAAACATAGCCTGGGAATAAGACAGCACTGAATATAGCAACAGGGAAGTGCAAACTGTAACTGCAGCTCATTAGACTCTGTAGCAAGCCAGTGCTGCAGGTGGAGAATATTGTGTGTGATTGCACAGATATGTCTCACAGCTACTGCAAACACACCTCTCAGCCTCCTGCCTCCTAAATCAGGGAAAAGGCTTAACACAACCAGGGACAAAGGTTTAATATCAGGGACACACCTTAAAAACTGGTGATATCCACTCAGCAAGCTGATAGAATAAGTGGTTTAGTGTAAAATGCATTTTCTAAGGAAGAACACGTCAGTAACATTAATGTTTGACAGTATTTTATGCTTACAACCACCACTGTTTGGTCACAGAAACATAATGTTGAGGAGGGCAGAGTAAAATATTGAGGTAAAATCAGGGACGTCCCTGAAAATCAGGGACAGTTAAGAGGTATGACTGCAAACAACAATGTAAGCCACACACTGCAGAACTGTGCCATGCTGAAGTGAGGTTTGACCGGGGCTAACATGATTGCACAGTGCTAACACATTAGCCCGGTGCAAACTGGTTAGCCCAGGGCAAACGAGAGCTACATTCAAAGCTCCCATGCAAATGAGCCTACTAGGTAATCCATGGGCAAACAGGCACATTTGCATCTCATTATATGCTGCTTGGCATACAGTACCATGCAGTTTGCCCAGTGCTACTGCACGTGCACACAGCTCCACCTTTTGGTCAGAATGGCAGTACAGGCTGGATGCTGCAGGCCAAGACATGCCCACAGCATCCCCTGTTGGTCGGAAGGGTCTACAGAGCAATATAGCCATATAGATATATATACATGTATATATATATATATATATATATATATATATATATGTGTGTGTGTGTGTGTGTGTGTGTGTGTGTGTGTGTGTGTGTGTGTGTGTGTATGTGTATATATGTATATATATAGATATATACACACACACACACACTGCCTGAGGACAGCCCCCATACCCCTCATGTGTCCATCATTATGAGGGTCATCCCTCATTCGGCCCCTTACAACTGCTCTGTCCATCATGGAAAAGGTGCTGCCCACACAGTGAATGTGCTGTGCATACAGACTGTACTGCATGAGTGCTGTGCAGTCTGCAGCACTATATCTGAAGTGCATATTGTATGGGTCAACACTATGGTGTCACAGTGTCCTGACCCTGTAATGCCATGATTGAGGATAGGTTCCTCATTCTGAGGGTCTGTGTCCCTCATTGTCCCTCAACTTGAGTGCCCAAAATGTCCATATTCCTCATTTCTGTGACACAGTTGACAGCCCTCCCCCCATTGATCCCTGACCCCACAGCACAGAAACACCTGGTAGTCTAGCAGACCCCCCAGCACGAATCCTGACTCTTGTTCATGGTAACAGAAAAGATTTTCCCAGTAGTCTAGTGACCCCCACTCACCAAGCATGAATCCCGACCCCCGGTTTACATATTTATCATATATTTACTTGGTAGTCTAGTGGTCCCCCCAAGCACGAATCCCGACCGCCGGTACACACAATTATCATAATTTTACCTGGTAGTCTAGTGGTCCCCCCACTCCCCAAGCATGAATCCTGATCCCCGGTACACATAATTATCATAATTTTCCCTGGTAGTCTAGTGGTCCCCCAACCCCCTAAGCACGACTCTTGACCCCCATACACGTATTTGTCATATTTTTCCATGGTAGTCTAGTGGTCTCCCCACCCTCAAACACAAATCCAAGCCACAGTACACACAATTATCATAATGTTACCAGGTAGTCTAGTGGTCCCCTACCCCCAAGCATGAATCCCGACCCCCAGTACACACAATTATCATAATTTTCCCTGGTAGTCTAGTGGTCCCCCACCCCAAGCATGAATCCTGACCCCCATACACGTATCTATCATATTTTTCCCTGGTAGTCTAGTGGTCCCCCACCCCTCAAGCATGAATCCCAACCCCCATACATGTATTTGTCATATTTTTCCCTGCTAGTCTAGTGGTCCCCCCACCCAGCTGTGCACCTCCCATTACCCCTGAAACAGGGCAGAGCTGGTGACCAGCTCAGCTCTCCTCTCTCCACCATGGCCAGCTGCCGACTGCAGTATTCAGGAGTGCTAACTCCTGAATACCGCAGTCGGTGGCCGGCCGTGGTGGAGAGAAGAGGGCTGAGTCAGCCGCCGGCTCTGGAGGTATGCCCTGTTTTGGGAGTAATGGAGGTACAGCTGGGTGGGGGACCACTAGACTAGCAGGGAAAAATATGACAAATACATGTACAGGGGTTGGGATCAGGTTGAGGGGTGGGGGACCACTAGACTACCAGGTAACATTATGATACTTGTGTGTACCGGGGTCAGGTTTCGTTTGGGGGTGGGGAGACCACTAGACTACCAGTGAAAATAAGATATAAACTCTTCCTGGGTCAGGATTCATGTTTGGGGGGAACCACTAGACTACCAGGTAAAATTATGATAATTGTGTGTACCGAGGGTCGGGATTCATGCTTGGGGGGGTGGGGGGACCACTACACTACGGTGACTACTTTTATTTAACCTGGGATGGGGTCAGGAAGGACTTTGTGCTGTGGGGTGGGGGCACCACTGCATTAATACCAGCTTTTTTCGATGGTATCTAGCGCCGTGCTACAGGTCATGTGAATGCCTGCAGTGCGGTGCTATTCCTTTGAATATGCCGCACTGCTGCCATTCATGGGTGCTCCCTGTCCATGCCCCTGTGTACCATTAACTATTAGCATCAGTGCTACCACACAGCGCCGGCGCTAATAAGGCTTTTGAATACTGCAGCCTCGCGCAAAGCTAGCGCTATTCCCATGCTATGGCTTTGCGCTCAGTGCAACGGTTTGACTATCTGGCCCTAAGTATGTTATTTTTATCCAGCTAGGATTTTAGTTGCCTGAATATACATTTTTCAAAACATTTGGAAATTGTGTATCACCTGAGCATTTGTCCTTGCAGAATGGAACTTCAGCTGTGTTTAAAGATATAGTTGTGTTAAAAATATAGGTTAGTGGGGCAACAATAACTGGGGCAGTGTATCTTAGCAATTTAACTGGAATATCACCCACCTCCCCTGATTTTTGAGGTGTGAGACTAGGAGTGTTGCAATTTTAAAATCCCCCAGCAAATTCTGGCAAATCTGGCTGCTACTTGCTACTGTATGTGTAGCATTTGCAAACTGCACGCTATGCAATTTGCTGCACCTGTGGTGAATTTTACTACATGTATTACCACAATTTGCACTTTGCAATGAATTTTTGACATAAAGTGTGGCAACCCACACAGTAAAATTTGCCACCAAGTGCATAGTGCATGCATAGTGTGCAAGTTCACACAGTACAATTCACATACAGTAATTGCGCAAATTTTAATATGCAGATTCACTCACTATGCTATGTGCTATGTGAATTGCACAGTTTTTTCACTTTTTCCACAGTTACAATAGCTGAGTCTAAATCCTTTAGCACATCATCCACTGAAATTTCTACAAAGTCAAAACTACATTTGGACTTTGATGAATTATCTGAAAGTCTTATATTTATAAGTGGCTGGGATACATCAGTTGTTAACTCCTGTGTGCCTAAATGGCTTAAATATTGCTTGATTTTCTTAATGACGCTGTGATGTATAGGGGATAGGCTGCCATTACTCATGAATGAATTAGGTATGTCAGATTTATCAGAGTCAGAGTGTTCAATATTCTCCAGAAATATTGGAGGTTTCATTTTCAGCTGTCTCTCAAGGCATCCTTATAATAATTAATTTTTGCATTTTTTATTTCCCAAAGGTAAAGGTTCCTTGCACAGCAGAAACTTTTCTAATCATCCTGAATATATATATATATATATATATATGTGTGTGTGTTTCCCTTAGTCCAAAGCCTTTTTTGGTTATTTTCAAATATTAATGGTCTACTGGTGTACCATGGGGTTTCACTATTTTAAATTAATTTATTTTTGAATGGAGAAAGAGAATTACATACCCTCAGAAACTTCTTCTTAAACAAATTCTGGTCAGAGCCACTAAGGCTGCTAATGCCTTACCATGATAAGGGTGTTTCATGGGCTTAAATGTAAAGATGAATTGCTGTAGTCAGCTTTGTGTGTAAATTTCATTTTTAGTAAAGTTAGTTCATTTATCTGGTTGGTCCTGTGTTTCCCATGTGTTTAAAATACAAGTGGCGAGTATGTCTTGTACTATGTGGGGAAGGAGAGGGAGCTCCATACCAAGGCCTTCAAGTTATGGTAGAAGAAGTGATGCAGAGAGGAGAAGTATAGCTACAATGGGGACTGAGGGTCAACCTGGAAGGATAAGAGTCTATACCAAGGTGATAGTCAGCTTCCATTAGGGATGGAACCATAGTCTTCAGTGCATGGTTTAAATGTTACTTTGATGGACATTTAAAGTAGCTGAGTGGGGTGATGGAAGAAATGATAGAGGCAGAAAGTGGGCCATCACAGGCTGAGATAGACAGTAGGGAGATCCCGAGCAGCAGGTTAGCAAAGGAGGAAGGGGGAAAAGGAGCAGTCAAAGAAGAAAGGTGAGGAAGGAGGTGCAATTAGAAAAGGAGAAAGCAGCAAGAAGAAAGCTGAGGGATGTCAAAATGGTGCAAGGTCTGCATCAGAAGCCCTATGACAGGAAACTGAAAGAGTTCATTATGTACACCCTGGAGGAGAGGAGGGTGAGTTGGGATATGATGGAGCCCTTTAAATACCTCATGGGGGTTAATAAGGTACAGTACAGAAGAGAAGTATGTTTCAGAGAAAAAGGTGCTGTAGAATAAGAGGTCATGATATCAAGCTGGAAAGAGGTAGATTTAGGAGAGATGTGAGGAAGTACTTCTTCACAGAAAGGGTTGTGGATTCCTAGAACAGCCATCCATGGAAGGCAGTGGGGATGAAACCAGTGGTGGGTTTCAAAAAAGCCTTAGATAGGCACAAAGGAACCCTTGGAGGAAAAAAGGGGATGGAAGAGAAGTGCTGTAGATCAAGTTCGGTCTCCAGCAAAATTGATCATAATTAAAAATGGGCAGACTAGATGGGCCCAGCAGTCATTAACTGCCATCAGTTTCTATGTTTCTATTTATGACAGGTCATATGATTCAAATGGCTACAGTGTAAAATTATTAATACGTGCAACGTTGATACTGTAAACTGTGTGGCACACATAATTCATGTTGTACTATGCTACACAGACACAATAATCAAATGGGGGATAGAGGATAGAGGAGTTGAGACAGCTAGGTGTTGCAAGCTCAGTGACAGCTGGTCACATGTATTTTCCTGTGGACAGGGTGCAGAGGGATGCCCGGATACCTGCCAGTCATGTACAGTCTGATGTCATGGGATCCATGACAGTCAGTTGACAAATTTGTTGTCGACCGACATTACAGTGACACCTTTATGTCGACTGTAATTGCTGTCAGCATAAAGTCGGTCACTTAAGACTGTGTTTTCTTTGGTGGGCTTTACCCCCAAACCCCCATGTGGTGGGCTTTGCCCCCCACATCCCCATAATTAAAATAATCAACTCTGAACCAGAGTTAATTCGGGAAGGGGGTGCAAGACCCCCAGAAAGCAGTGCCGGGATCCCGCGCTGACACTACAGCCAGCAAGCTGTCGCTATTGTCATTGTACTGTTGGTCACGATAAAATTGTCGCCATAGCGACAGCATACCAATATCGTGCCTCTTCACAACACTGTAGGTATAAAAAACTGATAAGAGCTTATTGTTTTCCTGTTTCAAAAGCTGTTTTATCTAATACTTGAGTTATTACTAGGAATTCTGAGACAACAGGAGCTGTTGTACGTCCATATAATTGTCTCATAATCATGTAGAATGGTTATTTAGTTATCCCCCATGCATATATGTGTCTAGTTTTCTCTAGGTTCCTTATTCCTACAAAAGGGCTGTGATAAAGAGTAAGAACTATTAGAAATTGCTATTGTCCGACTCCAAAGTGTAAAAGAATATGATGTGGGGAGGGTTACAAAATATTTCCCTTACACATCCAGCAAATGGTCCAGTGCTGCTTCATGCCAGCTGAGTAAATGCTAGGGTCTAAAAATTAGCCACTGGCTAAAATTTACCCATTGTTTTAGCCAGCTGCGAACTAAATTAGCCACTCTACAAACACGGTCTGATGCTGCTTTCCTGTCTTTGTGACCCAAACATTTTCCACTATTTGGTGTCAGAACTGGACTGACAGATATCATGTCCCTCTGGATGTCTGGCCGACCCCGTTGCTGTGGCCAAGGCCTTCAATTAAAAATTCACAGACCTGTCTACCCTTCTTAGAAAGCTGCCACCCCTGGTGACCACTGGTCTCTCTGATCATCCCCCCCCCACCCATATCCCTCAAACTCCTCCCCTCTCCTCTTTCTACTTCCAGACCATCGCCCCCAGGGACACTGCCAAATTGCTAAAGAGCCTGCCTAGCCGGGTCAGCCTGGGCAGCGATGGTCTTTTCCCTGCTATGCTTAAACTTATATCACCTGCCATCTTAAAAACACTCACCTACCTCTTTAACCTGACACTGACTACCTCCTCAGTGCCCAGCACTTGGAAGCATGCCAGGGTGGTCTCAATTTTTAAGACTGGTGATTATCCCCAGATAACTATCTGCCTATATCCTTGCTCCCCCGCCTTAGTAAACTCCTGGAAAGGATTGTCCACCGACAGCTGTCTGACTATATTGACACACACACAACCTACTGTACAGACAGCAACTTGGCTTTCATAAACATCACTCCACCATATCTACCCTTGCCCTGTTTACCAGTCATATTCTTAGGAACATGGACCTTGGAAGGGCAACAGGTGTCATCTTTGTCGACCTGTCTAAAACTTTCGACCTGGTCGACCACACCCTGTTACTCTCCTCTGTCCACACCCTTGGCTGCTCTACTGAGACCATGTGGTGGTTCCAAAGTTACCTTTCAGATAGAACTCAGTAGGTATGTGTAGGACCTTCCATCTCCCTTGCCTACCCAGTCACTACTGGTGTACCCCAGGGCTCCATCCTGGGCCCACACGTATTCTCCCTGTTTATAAACTCTCTCCCCTCTGTCTCACTTGTAATGCCCTGTTTTATGCAGATGACCATATCCTCTTCACTAGTGACTAGGTTCTTGAGAATATATCCAGTGCTTTATCCAATAACTACTCTCCGGTGCACACCTGGTTCCACTCACATCTCCTAATTGTTAATGCTAAAAAAACTAAATCCATGCTATTTGAATGTAAACCCTTCCTATCTAAGGTCACCAAGGCTAGGTCCATCCTCTCAGTAGTCTCACTGGATGACACTGTACTTGACAATGTACCACCTTTCAAATATTTGGGAGTTATCCTGGACCCATCCCTCTCCTTTTCCGATCATGTCTCCTCTGTTATCCGCTGTATTAACCAGAAACTTGGTGCGGCTTATCGGATAAAGTCACTCCTGAACAGGGAAGCCCGTTTAGCCATTTCCCAAGGCAACCTGTTACCCTTGATTGACTACTGCTCCCCTATTTACTCACACACAGCCTCAGCCTTGCGTGCGTGCCTCTGCTCCACGTACAATAACATATGTCATTTCACTGTCCTGACACCATATTCCACTCACCACTGCCACCTCTACTATACTCTTGGCTGGCTCCCATTACACTGTAGATTTGATTATGGGCTTGGCTGCCTCCTGGACAGTGCCATCAGGCATGGTGAAGCCTCCTTTTATATGTCTCTCCTCAAGACCAGAACTCCCTCGAGGTGTCTGTGTGCATCTTCAGTCCCCCCCATGGATATCCTGAAAGTCTCCTCAGCTATGGGTAGCAGTTATCTGCAGCTGCTCCCACTCTGTGGAACAGACTCCCCATGCCCATCCACTCTCTGGACTCCCATGCCACTTTCATGACACATCTCAAATCCTGGCTGCTTGATGAGGCCACATGCTGTTGCTAGCTTGGATAACCCTCCCCCCTACCTTTCTGACTTTTCACTCTTGGACTGCTTTGGCCTCCCCTGCCCGCTTTCATTTCTTTGGACTCCTGTCTTACATTCCACACTGCCTGCTTCTTGGGCTCTCCCACTTGGCTATTGCCTTGTATGTTTTTTTTTTAATGTTTTGTTTTGCTTATTTGTTTTCTATCATGCAATAATTTGCACTGGCCACTTATCCTTAGTAAGTAATTGTATAATAATTGTTGTTTATCATGATGTACTGATTGTTTTTTTTTTTTTTCAGCCTCTCATTAATTTTACTTTCCTATGTCTCTTCCTTTGTTCACCAATGATGTCTGTATATCCACATGGCTTCTACTCATTGTATAACTTGTCATTACCTCTGTAACTGCCACCTGTGTGGCCCAGGTCATGCCTGAAAATGGTCCCATGGATCAGTGCACTTACCCGGTTACCAGACTTAAATAGATAAATAAATAAATAAATGTTCTCAAGGGGCAGTGAGTGAACTTGAACTCTATAGCAGGCTTTGCTCATGATTTTTGTGAAGACAAATAAAAATGACTCTGCTGCCTGGCTCCAATTGGCCAAACATACTGATGGATGTGACAGTGTCAGCCTGCTGTGGTTTGATGTGACAGCCAGCCACATTCAGTTACATTCATCAAAATGTCTTAGCTGTAGTGGTGAAAGGGAGCCTAGAAATGTTAGCCACATTGATTTTACAGTAGCCATTGCTGATGGTGGTGATCCTTCATGCACACCCAGTGCCAGGAAGAATAAAAACTGACCCCTATTAATGACCAAGATGGATAAGGAATGGGACCTCTTTTTTTTCCCTTGATTTTCATTTTACAGGGGTCACTGTCAGACCATTTTGCATTATATTATTTCTAGTTGAAACCCCACATTTTCTAATTGCTAACCTTTTCTAAAATTCATTATTGTTGCTGGTTGTTTTATCTGCTCCTTTCATAGTAGAACTGAAAAGCATGCTAATGGTGTTACTATACCCAGAGTTGTTTTGTTTCAAATTCTTGATCTACTCTTACAGTGTACTCCCTGAACTTTAGGAACACCCCCAAACAATGCAGCCACTCATGATGACATCCTCTCCTCCCCTCCCCTGCGTTATGATGCTTTATTTGGGAGGGGGTCCCAAGTCCAGGAAAGATGCAGTGGGAGTTGATCAAGGACTGTAAACAAACATGTTTTGACAAACAAGAACCTGAGGTCTTGAGTTGAAACTGGAGGGGTGAAGGTTTAAGAGGGATGTGAGGAAATTCTGTTTTATGGAAAGGGTGGTGAAGCTGTAGAACAGTCTGACAGCAGGGGTGGTGGGCACCAAGATCATAAATGGTTTCAGCAATGGCTGGGATGGACTGAAGCACTTGGTGATTGCTCAGGTCAGCAGCATTAAGGAGGGGAGCAGGGGGTGCTCTGTATGGACAGTAGGTCCCGGGGCAGATAGCAAAGTTTCTTAAGTTTCATAAATGAATTTAAGCTAAAGGGACTTGCGTCCATGGTGCTTGCCAATCCCATAGGCAGACTAGGCAGAAGTCTAGGCAGACTAGATGGATGTTTGGTCTTTTTCTGTTGTCATAGTCTATGTAATAATACATGCATTGAGCAAGTGAGAAAAAAATCAAGAGGAACATGTGACACAATATACTACTCATAGAGTGGTAACACCATGATAGGCACAGTACATACTTTATGGAGTTACTGTATTATGATGGTATCTCGCTATATACCAATGTTGAATAAGCTACAATATGGGAATTTATTTATTTTTGTTTTATTTTTAATAACCTAGACATTGTCTACACAATGATAACACACAGCCAATGATACTGCTTACAATTTGAGCCCTTGTTTTTTAACCACTTTATTCATTTTTTTGGGCAATCATTTGTAACATGACAGCATTTATTTTAAGCCAGTTAACTTTTGGTTTACCCATGCATGACTCGTACAAGAGAGTACTGTATGTATTAATGCCAGTGCATAACATTACCCTTAGGACAAGCTGTGGAGTGCATTTGATTAGATCCTGAAAGGGTTAACATAAAGTAGCCCTTCAGAGAAGACAAATCATTGCCCCCCCCCACACACACACATACACATTTGGGAATGATAAAAAGTAATTTGAAACTCCTCTGGAATTTCCTCTAAATGCTTGCTGCTCTGTTTCAAATTATGCCAGTAAATTATTTAGGTTCCAAAGGCAAGCAAATAACATTTCAATACTAAATAAAATGAACAAACCAGCAAGTGAACATATAAAGACTTCTGATGTTTTTTTACAACTGCCTGGTACATCTGTGGCTACAAACTGGACAAATAACTTGCCTTTGTGCCTGCAGCAAGACAATAGCTTTCAGGTCACTTAAAGCAGGCATGAGGAGAATGGCCAACAACTGAAACTAGTAGCCATGTTATCACACAAGTCCTGTTACGTGCAAATTAAGATTGAAATAAATGTACTGTTAATGTGGCTATTATTCCTTTGAAAACTTAAAAACACTGTCAGAGTGAAAGAAAACAAAATGCTTCTTAACCACTGCAGGATACCAAAGTTACCAATGACAGCCTAGTTTTTGTCTCTTGCAGATCTCCTGCAATGGCAACACTTCATTCTGTATTGATCTGAATGAAATGTGAACCTCATGCCTCACTGGGAAACACTGACTAACACAGAAAATAAAGTGTGGTAAACAGACCGCTGAGTGGAGGGGTTACTATAAAACTCAAATTTAAAGAGGTCCATTAGCAATCTGTTGATATCCATTTTTCTATGAGATAGTAAAACATCTGCAGAGCCCAGCCTTGCTTGAAGGTCGTAAAGACTGCAGGACTGATTTTCAAAAGATTGGGAATGGCACACAGTGCTTGCACCAACAAGGAATGGTGCAGGGGGCAAATTGTGCTGCACTGTACATCATTTCTGATTTTTAGTCACTGCCTGCACCACATGGGGGACCACCTGTGCCAGCCAGGCTTGTGCTGCTCTTGTGGTGTATGCATGGATGCACGCTGGTGTATGGGGGCTTGTGCCATGACGGTGCTGCAATATCTCCATATGTGGGATTCTGAAAGGGCCAGAATGGGGACACAGGACTCACCTGGAGTTAGACCACTCCCCCTGCACTGCCACTATCAAGCAGATAAATCTGCTGTATGGCAACCAAGTGTTGACAGCTGGCACAGGAGCATAGGTAGTGGCTGGGTACAGAACGCTGGCACTGGCTGAGCACAGTGGAGTGGTGAGCTGGATTTTGCTCAGTCCTGTTGGTCACAGTACATAGTGCCTGGAGTGGCCACAGTGCCACAATGGCACAGTCAGGGCAGTCCAGCCCATGAGCATGTGTGGGAGATAGTGGGTGGACATGCCTGGCACCCACCTACATGTGTCCCTGGTGCCAACCCAGCTGCACCTGGTGCATTCCTGTGGCACTGCACAGGGGCCACTCCTTGGATATAGGGATGGCTGGAGCTGTCAGTTGATCTCCTGCTTCACAGTTCCCCTCAGTACCAGTCAGAGTGCTGCCTGCTCCTCCCAGACTGTCTGTGCGGGTGCATCAGACACTGTTCAGTCCCTTGCCCACTCAGTGCAACCCACTATCTTCTGACCCGCTGTGCCTGTCTCATACAGCTTCTACCCTACTGGGTCAATATGTCACATGCTTAATAGTGTACAACATACCCGCACAACAGGAACATCATAGTAGTGAACAGCAAGAGGGTGCAATACTGCTAAAGGAAGTATGCACGGTACTGTACCCTCTCTCTGTTCCCATGCAGAAGATAAGACCTCTGCTGGGATAGGAAAATGGTGAGGTGTTGCCGTGGCTCAATGGGATGGGCCATGAGCAGCAAGGGATTCTGGCAGTATGTTTGGGACCAGGTTTCAATTCCCGGTCCCAGATACAATAAATCTTATTTTTTTCACACGTTGTGTGATTTTAAATGATAACCCCTCCAAGTTAGATATATTAGTAGGGGATTCGAGGGTGCACAGCCCCCTGAAGCAGGGGGTGAGGTGGTGTAGGCCTCTGCAAAACAAAGACATATGCTGCTGCAATATATTGGACTGTATTGGCAGCATGGTATATTGAGGGGGCATAATGTCTTGTGACATGACCCCGTGCCAGCTTCTGCTGACCTCCAGAACACACAGTCAGTGGGTTCCTGGCAGTGGTGGACTTGCCACATAGCTGTCCTGCAGCTTGCAGCATTCCCCTCCCATGCACCTTTACTTCTAGGCATGAGAGTGGTTGCAGCAAACTGCGGGAGTATGGCGCCAGTACCCCTTCCAATCGAAAATCAAGTCCAGGGTGCCTGGCGCACCGGCGATCTACACAACCTGCTGTTTGCCACAGACTGTGTCAATCTAAGGGCCATTTTGAAAATCCAGACCTTTGTGTGTTACTCATGGAATTCCAATAAACATTTAAAGCCACAGTGTGTGAAAGTTGTGAAAATTTTGGCAAATACTTTTTTATTCTATTTTAGATTGCCACTTATCTCCTGGCTTGTACAATACCTTTTTTCCCAATTTTGAGTCTACTTTAGCACTTTCTTTCACATTTGAAATAATAAAAGGAGTGTTCCTTTTAATATGGCTTGGACCAGGTTTTCATCAGTATTCTCAGTTGTTTTTATACATCTGTTGCCCCATAAGGTCAGGGATCAGTATCTACTTCATGCTAGTTCATTATGATCACGTGAAAAGTGATCTTAAACAGTGAGTGATCAAAAACAACTGAAGATATTGATGAAAACCTGGTCTCAGCCATATGAAAGGAGTGATCAGAACCAACATGAGGAAGTTCTTCTTTACAGAGCGTGTGGTCGAACCTTGGAATAGCCTGCCAGAGGGAATAGTGGGGGCAAATACGGTGGGTGAATTCAAGGGAGCATGGGACAGACATTGTGGAATACTCAGGCAGTCAAGCAGTATGGAGAAAAGCTAAGTGGGGTGGGGGTAGGAAATCCACAGGCAGACTAGATGGATCATACGGTCTACATCTGCCGGCAATTTCTATGTTTCTATGATCATTTTATTATTTCAGCTGTAAAAAAGGAAGTGGTAAAACAGAATCAAAATGGGGAAGTATAAGTATTAAACAAGTCAGGAGATATGGAGCCATCTAAAATAGAATAGAAAAGTATAGGTCAAAATTTTTTATTACTTTCATGCACTGCTGCTTTAAATCTTCAAATAATACAATTTAGTGTCTCAACATTTTAGGGTAAATTGTGCCCTGTAAACCCTCAAAAGCACTTAAATTACTCTTTAGGGGTAGGGAGATACACACCCACCAGCACAATGGAGTGGGAATAAGATATATTAACTTCAAGAGCTAATACTTCAACACCTTCTACATCCTGGTTAAGCTGTGTCTGTGTCATATAAATTTCGGATTTTTCATATATCAGAATCCCACCACCTCTTTTTCTCTGTCCTGATGCCAGGTCTGACACCTCCTCTATACACACATACTTAAAAAGGAATTCCGGACATTGGTTTAAGCCATGTTTCTAATATGACTACATTATCAGGATTATACTGAATTATCCATTCCCTAACAATATCAATCTTGGGAAGAAGATTCCTTATATTGAAGTGAACAATGCAAAATTCTTCCTCCTCAGAATTTTTGTTGAGATGTTTAGATGTAAGGATATATTTGTGAAAACTGGGCCCTTGCACCTTCTACTCATTCTCCCTTGAAGTCATAAATGATCCTCTCTTTTTAATATCACAATCCTGTGCCAAGGAAATAACTATGATGTTACAAGAGGATCATGTCTTCAGGTATGAAGAATAAGCAAGATTATACACTGGCTTTAAAAATGCTGCCACCTGACTGGCTGACTAGCACCTTTTCCCTGTTTTAAATCCTAGCATTACCCCACAGGAAAAGGTGCCAGTCAGCCGCATGTGGAACAGAAATCATTACGGTCCCCAAAAACAAAAACATTAAGCAGCCAAACTGGATCCCCTCTAAATTACGACACACAAGTGGGACTTTCAAAAAAACATGGCACTTGGCAAAACATAGATCCCAACAGTCCCAGAATGACTCCATATGGCACAACACACAAAATGGAAAAGAAATCCTCCATACCTCACCCTCCTGTCTGGTACTGCTCTAAAATGCGGCTCTCTCCCCACTGCACCCAACATACCAGCAACCTCCTCCCCTGCCCACACTGCATGCCTCCTAACCCTGATAGCACTGGAGGACCGTTCACACCATCTGCCACTCACCTGAAAGTGCAACACAAAAGGCCAAAGAAATCCTTGGTAGCTCTCGCTGCTACTCCTTTCCTGAAACACTCCAGAATGCATCTCTCTCCCCGGTGCACCCAACATACAAGAAACTCCCACCCCTGCCTCACCCACACTCCACTCCTCCCAAACCTGATAGCACCAGACAGTCATTACTGAAGCTGCATGATTTCATCTGTTACAACCCAAAAAGAATCTCCCAACTTAATTCAAAGACTGCCAAAGAAAAAAAGTCTCTAGTCAGACCACTGCTTCCCCTCCATAGAAAACCCACACTGACCCTGGAATCACACTACTACTTACTCATTGCCCCGTGCAATACAGTATCCCACAATAAATCTGCCAGCTGGTGATGTCAGCTTCCAAGCATGAGACGGTTGATGTCTTTATGCTGCGGAAAAAAACAAAAAGTTATAGCAACTAAAAGTGGAACCAGAACTGAACAACCAGAAGCAAAAGTGACTCAGCTGTAGGACACTTGGGGTCGGGAAGGGGTGTAACAATATGTCAGTGGGGTTTATTCTACTTAGCAACTGGGAATTATTTTTTTCTGGTGGAACAATAATTTAAAAAAAATTATTTAAAGTACTAACAAAAACACTATTTTTACTTCATTTTTTTGCAGTATAAAAGGCAGACATTGTATAATTGCAATATCCAACTCGATGGTGTGGGTGATGCCAGGATTTACTCATGAGTTGGCGTGTTTTGACCACTTGGCCTGTGGCCTTATGAACAAACAACACACCAGCCATGGGTAAATCCTGGTATCACCCACACCCTTGAGTGGTAAATTACTTAAATAGCAGATGAGGGCTAAGGGACAAAATCCTGTTTAACCCTTTGGCTGCCAACAGAATAAGAACACATAGGAATTCTAGTCTGATATATAAGTCCATGGCACAGCAAGGGTTAATACAAAGATCCTTATTAATAAATAATTAAAGGAAGTGTAATACAGAATGATTGAATAAAAGCTAAACTGTATGTATGAAATCTACACTGAGTTGTATCTAAATGTGTCAGTGTGGTTCAGTTGGCATCACATCAACTTCTGGGCCAGAAAGTTGTGGGTTCTTGTCCCACTGAAACTGGGCTCTTATCATGAACTATTGCACTTGAGTGCAGAACTAGGGGATGCTGTAATGTCAGTGGACTCTACGATGCCAGTTCGACAACACTTTTGTTGACCAGCATCACATAAACAGGATTTATGCTGACTGCAAGTTGTGGTTGACATAAATCCCGTTTGTCTCCTGGTCCAGTTTTTTCATCAGGGGAGCTTCACCCCCAAATCCCCCATTCAGGGGGTTTTGCCCCCTGCACTTCCCATACTATATTCTCAACTTCAGCTGGAGTTGATTCAGGAAGGGGGTGCAGGACTGGGAGCCAGTGTGCCCCTATGTCAGGCACACCAACACAGTGACCTGTCGGCACACTATTGATTTTGTCAGCAGCTATATAGGTTGCTGTGTTGGTGTCGCTGTGGGGAAGGCATACCCTGTTAGCATGTGTTGTCCTTCAGATGAGATGGTAAACCAAAGTTCTTTCTACCCATCTTTGGTGCTGTCTGTGCTGGTGAGTGCTCAGTTGGAAGTAAAAGAACCTAAGGCACTTTTTATAAGAGCAGGGTATTTTCCCAGATTTTTCCCAGTACTCTGGCTAACATTCCCCTCCCCATAAGGTAGTTCATGCAATTGTTTAAGGCTGGGTGTGGGGGCTAATGTGCAAAATGGTTGCCACTACACTTTTACAATCACTTTACTTTCAGTCTCTCATTGTTTGTAAAGTGCTTTGGGATAAAATGTGTATGAAAATTGCTATAAAAAGGCTGATCATTTTGTTCTTCTTCTTCATGTTTTTCTTCTTCTTCTTTTTCTGCTTCATAGTATACTCTCAAAAGGCATCAGCTGCTCTTAAAACAAAAAACTAAAACAATGAAAGATTGAAAAAAAAAAGAATATTAAGATTTCCACTTTATGGAAGTGGTTGAAAGCTATAAAGAATATTAACTTTGAGGAGACCCCCTACTTGCTCTGGAAAGGGGAAAAAAAGGACCATAAGTTCTGGCAAAGCTGATGATAATGCAAATTCTAGGAGAAAAAAGCCTAAAAGGATTTATTAAAGTGCTGAGTGTGTATTAGTGACTATAATAAATTTTCATCTAGAACATTACCACAGAGCGCTCATCCCCTAGGGTCACTAGAAACCTTCCATTTTGACTACTTCTGGTAATGACCCATATTTTTAAACTAAACTCACCCTGTAGTAACAGAGCCCCTGCTCTGATTAGGGCTGCACATGATGTTTAGCTCACAAATAGTTCAAGGTTACTATGTGACATCAGATAGGCTGAGCTGCAAGTTTGGTTCACCAGAGAAGCAAACAGGTTGAACTTCATGGACCAGATTTCTAAAGCGTAGCACAGTGCTTGCACCAAGCCCTGTTCCATGATTAGGTTCTGGCAGTGTGCCAAACCCCATTGCCACAACTGTGCCCAGTTTTGCAATCTCGTGCACAGTTGTGACAGTTTTCATGATTTACACAGCTTGCGCCAAATATCTGGTGCAAGTTCCATAAAAAAGGCTCCCAGGACAGCCAAAAGTTAGACTAGAAAAAGTTGGTCTAACTTGTGACAACTGCTGCACAGGACAGAAAATTCTGTTAGAGCAACACAAGCCCCATACGCCATATCATCAGCGCATCCAGGGCTTGCTGTGATCTAAGCCATTTGAAAATCCTGCCCCATGTGTTCATTTCTTGCACTCTTTTAAATTTCTGGTCCAGAGTGCAAGCTTTCAGTTTGACTGTTTTTAATTGTGAAGACCAGTGAACAAGCTGAATGGGTTAACAAGTGAACCATATAGTATGCACACAACTGAGATCATGAAGTAGCCAGAGAGGCAGTCCCTTGGTATACAGCTTTGTTTTGGCATCAGGTTGGTGTATGTGGGCAGTAACAGAGTTCAGTCATGTACCAGCTGTTGGACAGAAAGGTAGCTAAACTGAGATCCTTAATTACAGTAGGTAGTTTAAATAGGTTTAGAACTTGCACTTCATGAAAATGTTGCCTTATATACAGTTGCAGCTATTCCCTGCCTGCCTGCAGTGCCACTGTTGGCTACAAGCTAGACTCT
Source organism: Neoceratodus forsteri (assembly GCA_016271365.2). NCBI lineage: Eukaryota > Metazoa > Chordata > Ceratodontiformes > Ceratodontidae > Neoceratodus > Neoceratodus forsteri. The sequence continues at coordinate 305,305,658 of CM057454.1, read as the reverse complement.
CTTTAGATATGCTGCAAAATATCTGCCCATATCTATGGCTGCAACTGTACTGTTTGTAACCCCATGACCACTTTTTGGGAATTACAGATTATCTGCAGAATTGGGTGTGGCTGGCAGCTGCTCTGATAGGACACTTTCTTCTGAAGTTCCTTTAGGAAGTATGAGAATTTGGATTCAATTCATTGTTAAATTGACATTGTATACCATAACTCTAAGTAGAGAGAGTGATTTAAGTGTGCTATATAAGAATAGAGGTTAATTTCCTGCAAAATGAGTAAAAAAAAAAAAAAAACAAGGGAAAGGAAAAGGTAAAGATTCTATGGCTCCATGTGCAGGGGCCTCATGGCAAACCAGATGGAAACAGGCCAAGGGTGGGCATACTGTAGAGGAGGCCAATTCACCTGTATCCTTGGAGTCAGTGTAAGAAGCAATTTTCTGCACTTTCATCAGCAGTACAAAAGCTGGATCATAAAATGGACTTGTATTTCACCTAGTTGGTGGCATTTGAGAACCAGATGGAAGTTAGGGCAAGTGGGGTACAAAGGGCAGAGCAAAGTTAAGAGATGGTGATGGTGGAGGCAGTTGAAACAATCAAGGAACAAGCAGTGGTAAAAATGTGTCTGGAGCAACACAAGAATTCTGTTCAAGCTGCAAACATCTGAGTGTTGAGATTACCAGAGGAGATGGAAGGGGAAGATCACCAATATTCATCATAGGATGGCTACAAGATCTGTTGGTGGTTGACTTACTGGGACAGATAAATCAAAGTTCTGTATAACACACTTTACTCAGGAGAGCTACAATGGTGGCAGAAGAACCCCACACCTTGTTGATTGTGACAGCATCATCAACTGTACAAGACAGAATTCTCAAGGCTGCCAGAGATAAACATAATTAGCAGTGTGCAGGGACTCACATCATGCTCTTTCCAGTCTTATCCTTTGAATTCAATCCAAAAGTAAGAGTTTCTATGCTGAAAAACGCCAACTTAAAGAAATGGAGGTAGTGCATAATCTGACCCTCCTTTACTTTTACATAATCCATCCTGTCCATCTTATCCTCCCACATTCCTTTCTTCTATTCCCTCTATGTAGCTCACATCTTCCAGTATCTGAGCCTTTCTTCCCTGCTGGATAGATGGGTGGCTATACAGTATATTGCTTGGTACCGTGTGATTTACTAATGCATTCCTAAGTTCCCTTCTGGAGGATTTATGGAAATGAGTTGTTACGGCTCAGTACTGTAGGCCTTCCTGGACAAGTACTGTAGTTTAAATTCATAAATAAAGAACTGCAGAGGGCGAAGGGTGGATTCAGATGAAGGACTACAGGGGAACAAATACAAAGACAAAAATTAAAAAAGAAGGCTTTCCATACATTTTCCAACATTCTATCTATTCCTTCTAATAACTGAAGGGTTATCACATTTAGGGCCAGATATTCAAACCATTACGCCTAGCGCAAAACCATAGCGCTGGAATAGTGCTGGATTTGCACGAGGCTGCAATATTCAAAAGCCCTATTAGCGCCGGCACTGTGTGGTAACGCCGATGCTAATAGATAATAGTATGCAGGGGTGGGGTTAGGAGTGCACCCATGAAAGCCAGCAGCATATTCAAAGGTTTAGCGCCGTGCTACAGGCATTAGCGCAACCTGTAGCATGGTGCTAGATACCGCCGAACAACAGCTGGTGATAATGCGGTGGTAATGCAGCAGTGGCCCCGCCATCGTGAACCCCCATAGCCATGGTAGTACAGTAAACTCCCTGGTAGTCCAGTGGTCCCCCCACCCCTCTGCACAAATCCCGACATGTTTGCCTTGAAATTAAAAGTAATTTCCCTGGTAGTTTAGTTGTCCTCCCACCCCCCGCATGAATCCCGATCCGTTTGTCTTGAAATTAAAAGTCATTTCCTAGTAGTCTAGTGGTCCCCCCACCCCTGCACAAATCCTGACCCGTTTGTCTTGAAACTAAAAGTAATTTCCCTTGTAGTCTAGTGGGTCCCCCACCCCCTGTATGAATCCCAACCCCAAGCACCATACAAAATGACTGTTCCCTGGTAGTCTAGTGGTCCCCCCACCCGGCAGTGATGCCCCCACTCAGCCCAGGAACAGTCTATGAATAGAGCCGGCGACCAGCTCAACCATCCTCTCACCACCACGGCCGGCCACCGACTGAGGTACGAATGAGTTTATACCACAGTTGGCAGCCGGTCATGGTGGTGAGAGGAGGGCTGAGCCGGTTGCCAGCTCTGTTCATAGATTGTTCCTAGGCTGAGCGGGGGCATCATTGCCTGGTGGCGGGACCACTAGACTACCAGGGAACAGTCATTTTGTATGGTGCTCGGGGTTGGGATTCATGCAGCGGGTGGAGGAGCCACTAGACTACCAGGGAAATTACTTTTAATTTCAAGACAAACAGGTCGGGATTCATGCAGGGGGGTGGGGACACCACTAAACTACCAGGGAAATTAGTTTTCATTTCAAGACAAATGGGTCAGGATTTGTGCAGGGGGTGGCGGGACCACTAAACTACCAGGGAAATTACTTTTAATTTCAAGACAAATGGGTCAGGATTCATGCAGGGGGGGGGGGACCACTAGACTACCAGGGAAATTACTTTTAATTTCAAGACAAATGGGTTGGGATTCATGCAGGAGGTTGGGGGACCTCTAGACTACCAGGGAAATTACTTTTAATTTCAAGACAGATGGGTCGGGATTCATGCAGGGGGTTGGGGGGACCACAAGACTACCAGGGAAATTACTTTTCATTCTATTGTGAATGTGTCAGGACTCAAGTGCCTACCTCTCAACTGTCCCTGATTTTCAGGGACGTCCCTGAATTTATAATACTCTGTCCCTCCTCACAGTTGTGTTTCCATGGCTAAACAGTGGAAGTTGTAAGCACAAAATAATGTCAAGCATTAAAGTTACAGACTTGTTCTTCTTTAGAAAATGCATTTTGTACTAAGCCCCATATTCTACCAGCTGTCTGGGTGGATATCACTACTTTTGAAGAAGTGTCCCTGATTTTGGTCCTTTGTCCCTGATTTGTTTAAGCCTTGTCCCTGACTCAGGAGGCAAGGGATTGTGGGGTATGTATGCACCGACTGTGTCTGGCAGCACACAGTTCCTGCTGCTTCCGGCCTGTCCTTCTATTCCGACCAACAGGATATGTTGTGGGTATGCCATGGCCTGCAGTATCCAGCCTGTACTTCCATTCTGACCAAAAGGGGGAGCTTTGTGCTCCATGCGGTAGCACTGGGCAAACTGCATGGGAATGTATGCTAAGCAGCACTTAATGAGATGCAAATGTGCCTGTTTGCCCACGGATTACCTAAGTAGGCTCATTTGCATGGGAGCTTTGAATATAGCTCCCATTTACCCAAGGCTAACCAGTTTACACTGGGCTAATGTGTTAGCACTGTGCAATCAGGTTAGCCCTGGGCAAACCTCACTTCAGCATAGCACAGTTCTGCAGTGTGTGGCTTACATTTTTGTTTGCAGTAGATGTCAGACATCTCTGTGCAATCACACACAATGTTCTCCACCTGCAATACTAGCTTGCTCCAGAGTCTAATGAGCTGCAGTTGCAGCATGCACTTACCTGTTGCTATATTCAGTGCTGTCTATTCCCGGGCAATTTTTGCCCTGCACTCCTGGCCCTATTTGCCTGGCTTCCTTTGCTTGCTATATTCAGCTGGTTTTGCACCGGGCTATTTCCTTTTGAATATAGCTTGCTTTGTGCTCCGGGCTAAGTTTGCCTGCTGTGCAGTGCTAATTTAGCCCTGGGGCAAAGTTTTGAATATCTGGCCCTTAATCTTCTAGAAGGATTAGTTAAATCATCTACTGTAGTTATAAAGATAATTTGCTTTATCTCTTACAGCAGTAAATATGAGATTGACTTAATTGCACTCTGAATAAACTTCTATCTCTGCCTTCCTTTCTTCCTACATGTTTTTCAAACCTTAATGATGCAATTTTAATTTCACTCATTTCTATACATATTTGCTTCAAAGGTTCTATCACTTCTGCCAAAAAGCTGCAATTTATCCAGGAACAAAATTGTTCCCCTGGTTGGGCATCTTTGTTTTTGAAGGGGCTGGTTTGAGTTATGTGGGTGCAAGCTGTAGAGTGGAGAAGTGGTTATCCATCGAATCAGCTAATTCTGCATTATATTTTAGTAGCATACCCCTCAGTCTGTCTGATAATATTCCTGAGCTATTTTATTGAAGAAAATGAAGTGCACACCTTTCCTCCTTATATCTTTGTACTTGTCTTCTAGATTATGTCTATTTCTTATTTTTTATTCTGTTCAGATCTTGCTTTAAAGGAACTCCAGTCAGACTCCCTACTGTCAGTCTCTACATTTCAACCATTGCAACAATCTGCTAAATCTAGTAATTGCCATGTACATATAGTGTCTGATTATCAGTTATTGTGAGCAAAATCTTCATTGATTTATAATATTAATAAGGGGTTAGATTTGCCTTCTTTTGTTAAAAAAATCTTTTGAGTTACAACATACTCATTTAAATGTTCTTCACAGTACCACATTTGTCTTTTTTTTATGAAAAAAGCATAATTCAAAAAGTAAAATGCTAAGGACTATAGTATAGGGGGTTACCTACATAGCATTCAAAGCATCCCTTGTACTTAGAAAAATACTGTGATGGACCTATTATCAGCTTGAGGAAGGGAAGAGGGTTATAGGGGTTTATCAGTGTCAGTGGCTCAGTGGATCACCTCTGGGACGAGAAGATCAAAATACATTAGTTCTAGCCCCATTTCTGGTAATTGAGGTACTCATGACTAACACTGCAGTATACCATGAGGGGGTGCTGCACTGCTGAGGTGCCATCCTTTGGATGTGAAATTTAACTGAGATCCCTTTTGCCCATGTCTGTTCACTGTGTAGGTGGAAGTTAAATATCTCATGGCACTCAAGAATATGGATGTTTCCCTGATATCCTGACCAGTATTCCCCCTCTCAATAAAAAGGTTCATGTGGCCCACCTCTTAGGATTCACATGGAAACAAGCTATCACAGCTCAGCATGCCATTCTTGGTCAAAAATGACAACAACAAAAAATATAGATTTAATCCAAATCAGACCATGTTGCAAAAACAAAATGGTCAGAAAAGGTAGCTATCTGCTGATCTAAACTGCCCTTTTACAGAGGTATATACAGTTTGTTTAACTCAGTAATTGGTAGCTAATGGTTGCTGACTCAAAAATATGAAACTGGATGCATACATGAAAACACATTACCCACCGATGCAAAATACAAAACCCAAGACTTATGGCAATACAGCAATCTGGAAGTCTGTGGGTGTACCTTGATCAAAATTGTCTTCAATAAAATTAAAGAATAATTTTGTGGACATGTAACAGATAGTGTTTTGTAAAATCTAATAAGGATCATTGTTGATAATTACACCACAGATAAACCATGGAATGGATGCCTGAATAGACATTTTGTACTGGTGTGTAGGCAGTGAGCTATAAAAGTTTAGTGTTACATTTTAAGCTGGGGAATTTTGAAAAGTGGTAATTAATGTAAAACTGTTAGCAAAAGTGTTTGAGATAGAATTCCCTAAACAGACTTTAAGTCTCACTTCCTTGGAGGCTAAACATAGCTGAAGCTTTGACATGGAGGTTGAATGTGTGAGAAGCAAGTTAGAGCTACAGTAGCTGGGTAACATCGGACTTTTTAACTAGAGTTTTATTTAAACTAATGTTAAGCAGCTTTTATTCTTATATGTTTGTAAACTAATCCAGAGGATACAGTCCTGTGAAAATCAAACTACTGTAGGGTGGTGCTGTATATTTATAACCCTAAAAGAGTTTGGTAACACTGAAAACTGCATTTAAGAGACCGGTACACAGAGGTTACTGTACAGTAACGGTATATAAGAAATGGGTTTCCAGGCAACTTTTTCAAATAAGAGTTATTAATTTCCTGAGCCTTTAATGCTCTGTAGATGTAGTTATAATTTTGCTTCTACCCTGAAGTTCAGCTACAGATTTTGATACGTGAATTTGTTTTATTGAATAGAATTAGTAAATACTAGATTTGGCTCATAGTACATACAATGCAGAGGGATGTTTACCATGTCAGCAATTCAGGTTTACACCCTAAGTCCATGTCAGTCTAACCAAGTAGGATGAACAACCCATGAGGATACGTTCCTTCTCTGTGGGCTAAGGGATAACTTTTTCTGCCTGCCCACTGGAGTGCCCAAATATCAACAGAGATACCAGCTGCAGTACCTGTGCTTCAGACAGCAGCATGACATTGTAGGAGCTGGCATCTATGGCCTTGAGGATTGTTAGAAGTAGAAAAGAAAATAGGAGAAGTATGTGATTGAGGAGATGAGGCTTTGCCAACCCATCTGCTAATCAAGAGATGTGTCCAGCCTAGTGTGGCACATGAATAATGCAGTTGTGCTAAGTAACAGGTTCTGTCATGTCACACTTTCTCAGGCAGAACCTCTCAGGAACTCTTGTCAACAATGGTTAATCCTATTAATTGAATGTCTATTTAAAACATTTGTTTTAGTGTTATAAGTAGTTCTGACTAGGACCTCATGATGATAGTATCAGGATTTCTTCACTTATAGTGGTACCTGCCACACTAAGTAGCACTGTGTGTCTCCCCAATGGAGCAGAAACATGCAGGACTTTGTTTAGAGATAAGACCATCAGTGTATGGTGGTAGCCAGTAGGATAAGCAGTGGCATCCTTATGTGGGATAGTAACCTAACACAAACAGACAGAGGTCCCAGTTACATGGGTCAGTGGAGATAAAAAACAAAATACAATGATTGTAAGCAAGATTTTCAAAGGAATTTTAGACCTGCAACCATTGAGAATGCTTCAAATGCTATGCATTTTGGTGTTGCACAATTTATTTATTTAATTAGTTTTTGTTGACCGGGTAAGTGCACTAGACAAATTCTGCCTATCTTCAGGCATGACCCAGGGGAGGAGGATACGGATGAATGCCAACTGACCTTGAACCAGATTAAGTTGTTGGTGGTATTTTGGTGAATGAGGGGAAATTTGGCTAGGGCACCAAGGAAATTCCCCTACTGGCCTGTAGGGGGAGAGAATGTCCTGTGAGAGTGGAATCAGTATGGAAAAGGATCTGAAGGGAGAGGCTACAAGGGAGCAGCTGTTGAAGGAAAGGGTGACTGAGCTCTGTACATTCAAGGATTAGGAGTAGTTTGTATCGGCCCCTGTATCGGAGGATTTGGCAGAGGAAATTAGCAATCTGGATATGGAGATGAGGACAAGGAGGTGCAATGCACTTCGCAGCAGGATACTGGAAAGGTAACCGGACATTTGGAGAAATGAATGGAAGAAAAGTGACTCACTGTAAGAAGAATTTTGGAAGAAGATGATGAAAGGAGATGTGAAGAGAGAAGAAGAGAAGCCCAGAGAAGGACGGAACCTGAGGGAGAAGGAAGTGGGAGTAATCAGGACAATTTAGATCTAGACCAAACAGAAAGAAATAAGTCGACCCAGGAGGGTATCAGACTAAATGTTTCGGCAAGTCATGCTGTGGTGTGAGTGTTTGGACTACCAGAGCCCAGGGAACATGAAGGGAGAGAATGGTCACTGGGAATTCCTTTAAAAGGAGCAGATTGGAGACAAAAGGAAGATGGCGGCAGGGAGTCGGAGAGTGACTGGATGGATTTTACACAGACGTGCACTGGGGAACCGGATGCTTCCACAAGCAGGAAGGTAACGGGGGGAGGCAGGTTATGAGACACAGTAATAAGCAGTTACAGGGGAAACAAAATGAGAGAGAGATTCAAAAGGAAGGCCATCTTTTAGGTAAAAATGTGAGAGGAGGAGGTGGAGGGGAAAGAAAGAGGCAGAGCTCCCCATGTTGGTAGGGCTAGGAAAAAATAGGCAAGAAAGCCTGAAAGATTTGAACCCCATGAGAGGAGAAGGGAAAAATAACCAGAATGACAGGTCAGAGGCTGGAAAAGAAAACAGAGGGAGGTTATACTCCACAGTTTTAAGAGGTGAGGTAACTAGGAGAGTGGAACAAGAGAGGTCAGAAGGAACAGAGAACCTCCCCAGAGGAAGACCCACAGGGCAGAGACCAGAAGAATATATGAAGTCTACTCCTCGAAGGTTTGCATTTAGGTTAAGATATAAAGGAGGGTTGGAATGCTTTCCAGATAGAGTATATGCAGGGAGATTGCTACTGAAGGATTATATGAGGTCCGTAACCTCAGAAATATATGCTCTGATTCACATATCAGGAGAGGACGTGTTCAATGTAAGCTTTAAGACAATGAGAGGGCTTGAGAGATTCTGGGTAAAACATGAGCAGCTTACGCATACCCCGTTATGGCAACCCTTCATAGCAACACCTATAATGAAATCAGCAATCAAAGTTGTGACTGTTTTGTTTAGAAATGAATGTCTTCATGTGGGTGATATAGTATATTGGCTGTCTCAGAAATGTGAAATACTGAACTCACCTGAAGCTATAATAGACTCGGAATTGTTGTGGACTGGTGGATGGAGGTTCTAAGTCAAGCTGTATCAATTGGAAGATGGCATAGTGCACATCTGCAACAGTTTTTCCTCAGAAGAGATAGGGAGGTGGTTTTCTATCTGGGGCAGCCCAAAGCCTGTTACAGGTATGGGGTGCAGGGTCATCTTTCAAATGTCTGTGATTCCATAAGATGCCGATATTACGGGGAATGTGGACATAGCAGCTCTCAGTGTAGGAACCATGTGAGATACAATCTTTGCAAGGAATATGGGCACATGTATCAAGAGTGTCCATGGATGGCCAGAAACAAGGCAAGAAATATTAATCCAGAGGAACTAATCAGAAATGCCCGGCAAGAGAGGCCTGCCAGAAATTCAGAACCTTCAACTGAGAAAAGTACGGATCAAGAGCAGAGAGAACATGAGGCATAGCGGAATAGTATGCAGGAGAAGGAGAGAGCTCCAGGAGAAAAGGAGAGAGAAGGCGGAGAGGAAAATGAGCCCTTGGCCAGGATAACAGCTGAGGCAGAATTTAACATGGAAAAAGAAAATGAGAGAGTTAGAGAGATGGAAGAAGAGGACATGGGTCAAGTTACAAGTTCAGAAAAAATGCCCTTCCCCCCTCAGCTAATACGAAAGGGTCTGACCAAGGGGTAGAACAAAAGAAAAACTTGAGGAGCAACAAAGGAAGTATGGGAGAGGTAGTAAATGAAAACCCTTTTGAAGTATAAGGAACACAAACCGAGGATGAAGGGAACCAGGAAGAAAGGGGCTCTGATAGGGTTGCCACCTATCTGGTTTTTGACTGGATAATCCGGTTTTAAGGGTCCTTATCTGGTTATCCAGTTTTGATTAAATGCAGTCCAGTTTTTGGGCCATTTTGAGTGCTCATATACTCTTAAAACTGATGTATCAAATCATTCACTGTTTTGGCTGCATTAGTTACAAAGTTCTGATGTCATTCAGACCTGCCTTTGTCTGTAACACCAGTCTGTCTGGGAGGTGTAAAGTATGGCCATTAAGATCATTAGCAGTAACTTAACCTAATCTTTTCCACTCTGAATTTTAAGTATGGTCTTTTACTGCTATGACAGGAAACAGCTTGTACACCTTTATTTGCTCTCATGTGTTTCTTTTTGTTTGTCTTATATTCTGGTATGTTTTAGACCAATTTTTGTTAAATTAATAACATTCCATGATATTAGCTACACTTTTGTAAGTCATTCACATAAACAGCATGGAATGGTGTGTCTGAAATTATGGAATATTTTAGAAATATAAAAAGAAACAGCAGTAGCTGCTGAGGTAAAGAGGAACAGAATGCAGTATTAAGGGTACCACAAGCACCAATAATTAAATTATCAAAAATTGGTCAAAACATCAGAATACATGACTGACATGGAAAAGAAAATGGGAGCGTGTCTAATAGAGGTTTGAGCAATATGCTGTGAATGAGCTTGGCACATCCAGCAGACCTGAGTTTGATTCCCACAGCTTCCACTTGCATACTGTGTGACCCCGAGCAAGTCACTTAACCTTCCTGTGCTCTTGGGTCACTCCTATAAAATGGGCTATGTGGCCTATGGGAGTTAACCTGGCTGCCAAAAATTAAAAATAAATAACTGAATAAATAAATCAAATAAATAACAGTATAAAAATGATTTCCTACCACTAGCAATGTCTATTCTAACATTACAAATGGCTTTGAAGGAGAAGCGATATACTCGCCAGTCATAAAAAGGGGGTGGGGCAGAGGCGGAGTTTGGGGTGTGGTTTAGCATCCAATGTTTACCTCATTCAAAGGTGGTGACCCTAGGATCTGACAATGGGTCTATACAATCCTCACAACCAGGGTCTATAAATGGAGATGGAGTTGAAAGAAAGGTAATAAAAAAAGAAGAAAAATAAGAGAAGGAAAATAACTTAAGGATTGATAAATGTTAAAATTAGAGGGTTACAATCAAATTGAATGGTTTTGTTTTCATTTGCCTCTGCCAATATCTGCAGTATCTTAAATGGTAAAAAAAGAGAGGTAGTGTGGGCTAAGTTAAGGGACTCAGCATGTGAAGTATTTTTTTTGCAGGAAACTTGGCTAAATTCTATAAATACAATCACTCAGGCACAGAGAGGGTGGATGTGGGGACCTTCTTATTGATCCATTGGTCCGGATAGGGCAGATGGGGTGGGAATTTTATTTTCAGGAAATAATTTGAAATTCCAAGAACTAGTTGATATTCATCCAGGGAGATCTCTGTTAGCGAACGGACTATGGTATAATCAGCCATCCAGATTTATAGTTATTTATGGCCCACAGATGAAAGCAGAAAGGGTTAAAGTGCTTGAAGCAATCCAGCCTTATTTAAGTACAAGTAGGAATATCTTTTTTGCTGGTGACTATAATTGTACTCTGGAGGTAAAAGAAAGTAAAAATACAGGTAAACAAGTGTACTGGGATTCATATGCCTTAAAGAAGTGTATAGCAACTGCAGAATTAATGGATTGTCTTGAGAAAGCTAAACCCACAGTAAAATACACATATGCTAGACGAAGAGTATTTTCAAAAATAGAGTATGCTTTTATTTCTAAAAGAATAGATGTGGTAAAGGTAAAGGCTGTATCGTTAGTGTTTTCAGATCATCTACTGATAAAAGTTGTGGTGAGTACAGAAACAGAGAGATACCGGCCCAGAACTAGATGGAAACTAAATTCTACTTGTTTGCTTGAAGCAACAGTAAAAGAAGGGTTAGCATCCCTAGTTGTGGATCAGGCATCGGTGATAGGGATGTATGCGGATTTGCATCAATGGTGGCTTGACACGAAAAAAGAGGTGTGTAGTTGGTTGCAAAGATATGGGAAGTCTAGAGTGAGGAAAAAGTTTCTTGAATATCTAGGGTTAAGAAACAAGTTGGATAAAGAGTTGGAAAAAATATATACAGAATATATACAGGGAGCAAAACGGTAGAGAAAAAATTGTGGAAATAAAGACAAGAATGCAGGAAGTACAATACAATAGGGCTGCAACACTCACATCAGAGTTAAGCTATGGAACACAAAAAGCACCTTTCTCCGACCCCTGTGAAGCATGCAAAGAGAAGAAAAATAGATCTATGGTGACAATATTAAGAAACGAAAAAGGAGAGGAAGTTAGTGATTTGGAAGAAATTAGGAAAATAATAGAACATAAACAGAAAGTAAGGGAGAGGAAAAACATTTCAGAACAAGAAATAGAAAACTTTTTGAGAGAAATAGAAGTACCTAAACCCCTGGAAAACATAAGCAGGGAAATGCAAAAGGAGATAACAGAAGAAGAAGTAAGGGAAGCAATAAAGGAACTAAAACAAGGGGTGACACCAGGGCTGGATGGGCTCCCAAATGAGATGTGTAAAATATTTGAAGTTTTTTTTATCTGTTATTTTAGTAAGGGTATTCCAATTGTATGTGTAATATAGAAACAATACCTACAAAAATAACAAAAGGACTGACAATTCTTCTTCATAAAAAGGGGATAAGAGGGAAATAGGAAATTGGAGGCGAATTAGCATAATGAACTCAGATTGTAAGTTACTGGCACAAATTATACAGAAAAGAATAAAAAAAACATGCAGCTGAAATGGCACATGCAAGTCAGACATGTGCAATACCAGGTAGGACAATACAAGAACATGTAAATATGGTAAGGGACATAGTGGAATACTACAATAGGAAAGGAAAATCAGGAGTAGTGATTTCACTGGACCAAAATAAAGCATTTGATAGAGTAAATCATCAATATCTTTTTAATGTTATGGAACATTATGGGATATCTAAAAGGACAATAGGGTGGGTAAGGAAGTTGTATGAGAGCGCAGAAAGTATCTTAGAAGATGGACATGAGGGAGGAGAACCAATTAGCAGTAGGACGGGTATGAGACAGGGATGCCCATTAAGCCCATTGTTGTATGTTTTTAGCATAGATCCGCTAATCAGATTAATCAGTAAAGCAGAAGATATACTGTAATAGGAATTAAGGGAGGTCAAGACGAAGATACAGTTAAAATTACAGCATATGCGGATGATTTTGGGGTATTTTTATCAACAGCAAGTGAAATGCCATGCTTATTGAGAGAAATTAATAGGTTTTCCAGAATAGCTGGGGCAAAATTGCATACAGGAAAAAGTAAGGGAATGTGGCTAGGACTTCCAGAGGACAGAATGAGTGAACAGGAAATACAAATAGTGAATGAACCAATTTAAATATTAGGAATTTGGTTTGGGAAAGGAGATATGGGAAAAAAGAACTTGGAATTGTCAATAGCAGAAGGGGAAAAAAAGAGTGTCATGGTGGAAGGGATGGAAAACGGCAGAGCTTATAAGACTTTATGTAGTAAAATAATTCCTAATTCCATGCTTTTTATATGTAGCAATAGTCTTTCCATTACTAATAAATATGGAGACCAAGATATTGGGGATAGTCTTTCAGATGGTTTGGGGGTGTAGGATGACCCAGATAAAAAAAAGTTCATACTTGGAAAAAAAGAAGGGGGGTCTGGGAATGGTAAACCTAGCAGTGTTCTTCCATACTTTATTTTGGTATAAAAACATAAGGATAGACATAGAGGGACAGGAAAGTTTAAAAAGTAAGTGGGGATGGAATATAATGGGGACATTTTACTAGAACTGGGAAGAAGTGGTACCTAGAGAATTGAAGAAATTGGAGGTGCCTGGGTACTATCAAGATACACTAATAAAACTGCAAAAGTGGAAAATTAAAAGGCTACAAATACATCAAGTAGCAAGGAAGGAAATGGTATAAAAAAACAAGCATTCATCAATGCCAAATGTTGATTGCATTCGTCCGTTGAGCTTGCTCACTGCCCCTGTGTCACTCGCTCGTTCTGTTTCTCCTGGTGCTGCAGGCTGCTCTTTTGTACTGGGCTCCTGCCTGCGTTGGCACGTTTTTCTGCCCACAAAAAAATCTGCAGCAGTCCTGACACAAGTCCGTTGAGCTAGCTCACGTCCCCTATCTCACTCACTCGTTCCACTTCTGCTGGCGCTGCAGGCTGGCCTTTTGTACTGGGCTCCTGCCTGTGTTGTCACTTTTTTCTGCCCACAAAGAAATCCACAGCAGTCATGATAGAGCTCCTTTGAGCTCACTCACTCCCCCCATCTCACTCACTCATTGTGTTTCTCCTGGCGCTGCAGCCTGCCCTTTTGTACTGGGCTTCTGCCTGCGATGGCACCTTTTTCTGCCCACAAAGAAATCCTCAGCTGTCCCAACAGAGCTCCTTTGAGGTCGCTCACTCCGCCTGTCTCACTCACTCATTCTGTTTCTTCTGGAGCTGCAGGCTGCCATTTTGTAGTGGGCTTCTGCCTCTGCTGTCACCTTTTTCTGCCCACAAAGAAATCTGCAGCAGTCCTGACAGAGCTCCGTTGAGCTTGCTCACTCCCCCCTCTCACTCGCTCATTCCATTTCTGTCTGCGCTGCAGGCTGCCCTTTTGTACTGGGCTCCTGCCTGTGTTGCCACCTTCTTCTGACCACAAAGAAATCTGCAGCAGTCATGATAGAGCTCCATTGAGTGAGCTTGCTCACTTCCCCTCTCTCACTCATTCGTTCTGTTTCTCCCGCCGCTGCACGCTGCCCATTTGTACTGGGCCCCTGTGTGCATTGCTGCCTTTTTCTGCCCACAAAGAAATCCACAGCAGTCCCAACAGAGCTCCGTTGAGCTCACTCACTCCCCCTCCCTCACTCGCTTATTCTGTGTCTCCCGCTGCTCCAGGCTGCCATTTTGTACTGGGTTCCTGCCTGTGTTGGCAGCTTTTTCTGCCCACAAAGACATCTGCAGCAGTCCCGACACAACTCCATGAGGTCTCTCACTCTCCTCCTCTCTCACTGGCTTGCTCCATTTCTGCTGGTGCTGCAGTCTGGCCTTTTGTACTGAGATCCTGCCTGCATTGCCTCCTTTTCCTGCCCACAAAGAAATCTGCAGCTATCCCGACAGAGCTCCATTGAGGTCGCTCACTCCCCCCATCTCACTCACTCATTCTGTTTCTCCTGGTGCTGCAGGCTGCCCTTTTGTACTGGGCTCCTGCCTGCGTTGGCACCTTTTCCTGCCCACAAAGAAATCTGCAGCAGTCCTGACAGAGCTCAGTTTAGCTCTGTCACTCCACTCCTCTCTCAGTTACTCGATTCTAATCTGTCCCAAACACTGATTTCCAACAGTGACTGCAGTATTCTGCGCTGGAAGTGCGGAAACACATTTTGGCCAGGATGTGAAAAATGACAGCTGTACTGTTCATAAGAAGGTGTGAACAAATGCCAGTGTTGAAAATCTGGTGTGAAAATATTACTAATTTGTGCAATTACAAGGATGCATGGAAAATGCACAACACACACTCGTAACACAGCAATTTTATGGAGTTTCATCACAAAATTTTCAACATAGGCATTTTAGGACCTCTGTTCATGAACAGTGTCAGTGTGATTTTCTTAATGTGTCCCAAACTCTGATTTCCCACAGTGACCACACTATTGTGCGCCGGAAGAGCAAAAGCACATTTTGGCCAGAATGTGAAAAATGACAGCTACACTGTTCATAAGGAGGTGTGGACAAATGGCAATGCTGAAAATCTGGAGTGAAAATATTGCAAAGTTGCAAAGCGTGCATGGAAACTGAGCTATACACATTCATAACACACTCATTTTATGGACTTTAGTCACCAAATTTTCAACATAGGCATTTTAGGACCTCTGCTAATGAACAGTGTCACTGTCATTTTCAGAATGTGTCTCAAACATGGATTCCCCACAGAGACCGCGCTATTCTGCGCTGGAACTGCGAAAACCAATTTCAGCCAGGATGTGAAAAATGACAGCTGTACTGTTCATAAGGAGGTGTAGAAGAATGGCAATGTTGAAAATCTGGAGTGAAAATATTAATTTGTGAAGTTACCAGCGTGAGTGCAAGCTGCACAACGCACACTTGTAACACAGTCATTTTAAGGAATATCATCACCAAATTTTCAACATAGGCATTTTAGGACTTCTGCTCATGAACAGTGTCACTGTCATTTTTTTTATCTGTCCTGAACACTGATTTCCCACAGCAACCGCGCTAATCTGCGCCAGAAGTGTGAAAACACATTTTGGCCAGGATGTGGAAAATGACAGCTGTACTGTTCACAAGGAGGTCTCAAAAAATGGCAATGTTGAAAATCTGGTGGGAAAACATTGCAAATTCGCAACGTTAAGAGCATGTATAGCAACTGCACAATGCACGCTTGTAAAACCATCATTTTTTTAAATTTTTCCCACCAAATTTGCAACATAGGCTTTTTGAGAGCCCACCTCATGAACACTGGCACTGCCTTTCTTTAATTGGTCCTGAAAGGGGATTCCATGCAGTGACCATAAAATCACCTTTCTGGGCCACATAATGCCATGACAGTGCCAGAATTCATGAGGAGGGGTCCCAAAAACCCCATGTTGCAAATTTGGTACCAAAATTCCAAAAAATGCCTGAGATATGCATCAAAGTTGAAAATCCTGTATTTATTCCATTATACAGCTTACCGGCATTTCCTCAGTTCTTGGTCGGCTTTGAAGAGTGCAGATGTTTTCCCGGTCCACAGAAGATGGTCGCGCCGGACTCCAGAGGTAAGTATGGGGTGAGGGGGGTGTGGGGTGTGGGGAAGCAGAGTGCGCAGTGGGTGGGCGTGGGTTATGGGAGGGGAGCAGGAAGACCTCTGAGGCACAGTTTTCTTTTTCCGCAGGGGAAAAAAAAAACATTGCGGGACCATTTTTGTTTTTACAGGGGCATGTGGCATGCTGGGGTGAGCTTTCAGCATGCCAACGGAGTCTTTTTTGGGGGGGAAGCTGTAGCCATCAGGGATTGGGCACCCTTGTCAGCACACAACAAAGGGGGTTACATTATGCCGATGGAGATTGGGCACCCCCGTTGGCACACAACAAAAGCGCGGGGGGATGACATTTTGCCGACGTGATTGGGCACCCTGTCTGCACACAACAAAACTGGGGGGGGTTACATAATTCTGATGGGGAGTGGGCTTCCTGGTTGCCAACATCAATCTTGGGGCACTGAAGTCGACGGGGATTGGGGCCCCTGTTGGCAAATAAACATGGTGGGGGGGCATATGCTACCGAGGGGGATTGGGCATCCCCCCGGCGGGGGGGACTTAATATTGTTTGTGAACATGGCGGCAAGCCACTGTCATGTTCACAAACAGTATCACTGTAACAAGGTTCCACCCAGCAATGACGGGTCTCTTCCTCATTGCAGCGAATGGCTTACACTGCAATGATGAGGGGGCCCCTGATTGCAGCGGCTGAAACCTTACAAGGTTGTGGCACACTGGCTGAACTAGTGTCAGCAGTAGCATACCACAGCATTGGGGAAAGCAGGCCAAGCCTTTAAAGCCTGTGGGGGCATTGGCCACAACAGTGCTGCACCTCCACAACCTGCTTCTGGAAAGCTGCCACAATATGTTTCTTGCGCATGCACGCAGTCAACACAACAAGCTTTTGTCAATGCCGACTGTTGTCTTGCTGGTTTTGGCATTGTAGTGCAGGAGTTAGAGAGACACATAATAGAAGTAGCAGTGAAGTATAGCACCAACATCAAACCCACCCGGCCCTGCAGAGAGTGACAGGCATTGGGGTGTGCATTTTTGTCGCTGGCCATAACACTCATGCTATTTCACCTCACCCTACCCTGCAGTGTCTCATAAGTGTTACATTGTGCCTTGGGGTCATCTGGCCTTATGCTCACCCCATTTCATAAGGAAGTACCTTGAGATGGGTGTAGCATAGGAGAATGGGTTGAACTTTGAGGCTGAAGAGTCCAAGGCACACCTTGATGCCTGTCAGTGACTGCAGGGTGGAGGTGGAGGGCCAATGGCGTGAGCAGTACAGCAGACAATCCAAAGACACACCCCTGATGCTTGTTAGTCTGTACAGGGTGAGATGTAATGGTTAGAAACCCTAACGCCCTGGGTGTGTGTTGGTATTTGCACTCCAAATTTTAAAACATGGCCTTTTTGTGACCTCACCCTTTGAAAGCATTTGGGACCTCTGTTCATGAACAGTGCTCTTGTGATTTTGTTAATCTGTCTCAAACATTGATTTCCCACAGTAACAGTGCCATTCTGCACCACATGAAAATGTCAGCTGCACCATTGATAAGGAGATATGAAGAGATGGCAATGTGGGAAATCTGGAGTGAAAATATTAAGCATTCTTGAAGTTATGAGCCTGTGTGAAAACTGCACATCACATGCTCGTAACACTGTCATTTAGTGGAATTATTTCACCAAATTTTTAATATAGCCATTATGGGGTCTCTGCTCATGAACAGTGGCACTATGATTATCTTAATCTACCCGAACATTGATTTCCCACTGCAACCGTGTGATTGTGCGCCAGATGTGCGAAACTACATTTCGGGCAGGATATGACAAATGACAGCTGAACTGTTCATAAGAAGGTGTGCAAAAATGACGATGTTGAACATCTGCAGTGAAAATATTACAAATTCTAGAATTTATGACTGTGCATGGACACTGCGCACTGCACGCTTGTAACATAGTCATTTTATGGAATTTTTTCACAAAAGTTTCAACATAGGCATTTTGGGACCTCTGCTCATGAAGAGTTGTGATTTTCTTACTCTGTACTGAACACTGTTTTTCTACAGCGACTGTACCACTGTGCGATGGATGTGCGAAAACACAGTTCAGGTAGGATGTGTGAAATGAAAGCTGTACTGTTCATAAGGCAGTGTGAAAAAATGGCAATGGTGAAAATCTGGAGTACAAATATTAAAACTTATCGAAGTTAAGAGCGTGCATGGAAACTGCACAAATCACACTTGTAAAACAGTCATTTTATGGACGTTTGTCACCTAATTTTCAACATAGGCATTTTAGGACTTCTGCTCATGAACAGTCACTGTGATTTTCTTAATCTGTCCCAAACACTGATTTCCCACAATGACCACGCTATTCTGCGCAGGCAGTGTGATAACACAATTTGGCCAGGATGTCAAAAATGATAGCTGTACTGTTCATAAGGAGGTGTGAAAAAATGCCAATGTTGAAAATCTGGAGTGAAAATATTAAAAATGTGCGAAGTTATGAGAGTGCATGAAAACTGAGCAACACAAGTTCATAGCACAGTTATTTAATGGACTTTCGTCACCAAATTTTCAACATAGGCATTTTAGGACCTTTACTCATGAACAGTGTCACTTTGATTTTCTTACTCTGTCCTGAACACTGATTTCCCACAGCGACCATGCTATTCTGCACCAGAAGTGCGAAAACACATTTCAGCCAGGATGTGAAAAATGACAGCTGTACTGTTCATAAGGAGGTGTGGAAAAATGCCAATGTTGAAAATCTGGAGTGAAAATATTACAGATTCCCAAAGTAACGAGTGTGCATGGAAACTGCTCAATGCACACTCATAAAATAGTAATTGTTTTGATTTTTTTCACCAAATTTGCAAAATAGGATTTTTGAGAACCCACCTCATGAACAGTGACACTGTTGGTTCATTAATCAGTCCCGAAGGTGATTCTGCGCAATGACTGCAAAATCACCTTTCAGGACTGAATAATGCCATGACAGTAATTGAATTCATGAGGAGGGGTACCAATAACCCCATGTTGAAATTTTGGTGGCAAAATTCCCAAAAATGTCCGAGATATGCACCAACGTCGAAAAAGCCTTATTTATGCCATTATACAGCTTACTGGCATTTCTTCAGTTCGCGGTCGGCTTTGAAGAGTGCAGACGTGTTCCCAGTCCACCGAAGATCATCATGCCAGGCTCCGGAGGTAAGTATGGGATGAGAGGGGTGTGGGAGGTGGGGTACACAGGGTGGGCATGGGTTGGGGAGGGGCTGCTGACTATGAGGACCGTTTTCTACTTTATAGGGTAAAAGAAAACCATCAAGGAAAAGTTTTTTTAAGGTACATTTGACACTGGGATGGGCTCCCAGCATGTCACCTGCATGTTTTTCTTTGGGGACTGGAGATGATGGGATTGGTCACCCCATCAGCAAATAAGAGTGTTGGGGGGGATGATGCAGACAGGGACTGGGCTCCACTGACACCAGATGAACTGGGGAGGGGGGCATGATGATGCCAACAGGGGGATTGGGCACCCCCTACATCAAAGGTTTTTGGTTTTTTTTACAGGTACATTGACATGCTGGGGTGGGCTCCTAGTGTGTCACCTGAGTGTTTTTTTTTCAGGGGAGAATTGTAGCCAACAGGGATTGGGCACCCCATCAGAAAATACAAAAGAGTGTTGGGGGGGATGATGCCGACGTGGATTGGGCTTCCCCGTTGGTAGATGAACTGGGAAGGGGGGGCATGATGATGCTGACAGGGGGCTTGGGCACCCCCTATGTTGGCTTTTCTGGGGACTGTGTGAGGAGGATGACACAGCCGCTGCCATGTCACACTGAAACTTACACCGGGAAAGGCACGCCCCGCAGTGAGGTGGAGCTCCCTCTTTGCAGTGGCTAAAATCTTTCAAGGTGGTGGACACGCTTTTGCACTGCTGTCATAGACAGCATGCAATCTAATTTTTGCCACGGAGCCCAGCCCCAAAAAGCAGTGGTATCACAGGCCACAACAGGACCGTGCCTCCAAAATCTGCTATTCCAAAGTTACCGCAACATGTTTCTTGCACAGGCGCAAGACAACATAATAATGGGGTAGAATGGAATTAATGAACCTGAATTTAAAGGAGGGATGCCAAGCAGTAATAGATTTACAACTAGAATGTTAAATATTTCTAGGGTACCCAGAAAGATGTGGGACACACAATGGCTGATGGTGCATGGGAGAATAGGGGCACATGGGAACCACAAGCATAAGGCCATAGGAGAAAGGAATTGTTTATACCCAGGATGTCAAGAAAAGGTATAAACTCAAGAGTACTTCTATTCAAATGTGAGTATGTGAAACAATTATGGGTGTTCCTGGCTGATAAGTGAATGATGCCATGGTTAATGAATCTAAGTTATGAAAATTTAGTTTTAGGAATATATCCTACGCTAGTAAGACACTGTAACAGTAGCACATTGCAGGTGCTGTTTGCAAGTGTAAAATATTATTTGTGGCAGAGCCATTGTCAGCTGCTGCTACTACAACAAAAAGAGATGTTTTATGAAGAATTCAGTGTGCAGTGTGAAAAGATTGTGGTAGAGGTGTTTAAAAAAAGAGTAGAAAACACAACAAAGAGAAAAAGTGATTTGTGGTAGAAAGGTTTTTCGTATTTTAGAAAATATGCATAGAAGGAAAAATGAGAGAGAATCATGATTAAAAGTTGGAAAAGTTAGGATGGAAAGTTAAGAAATGAATAAAAGATGGTTAAAAAAATATTTAAGGAGTAAATATAAGCCTGTACGAGAATATGGAAAAATAATTTGGTAGTATGTAAAAGGCACAAGTGAAACAAACTGTACCAGGTGGCAGAAGTCATTTGCCCGTTACTATATAGAAACATAGAAGCATAGAAGTTGATGGCAGATAAGGACCACAAAGCCCATCCAGTCTGCCCATTTCTTTTTCATCCTTATAAATGTGCCGTCAGCCTTTGCTCTTTCAATGGCCTATCTATTCATACTCATCTGTATTGCTCCCTTATACCTATCCCATGTCTGTCTGAAGCCCTGAACTTTATTCATATCCACCACTTCCTGAGGTAGGCTGTTCCATGCATCCACCACCCTTTCTGTGAAAAAGAACTTCCTCACATTACCCCTTAATCAGCCTTCCTTTAATCTCATGCTGTGTCCTCGTGTCCTGCTATTTTTCTTATTTTGAAACATGTTAGATTCTTTCACCTTGTTAATGCCCTTAAGGTGTTTGAATGTTTCGATCATATCACCTCTCTCCCTCCTTTGCTCTAGGGTATACATATTGAGCTCCGTTAATCTGTCCTTATATGTTTTCTGATGCAGTCCCTGCACCATTTTGGTTGCCGTTCTCTGGACTGCCTCAATTTGGTTAATGTCTTTGTGAAGGTGTGGCCTCCAGTACTGCATGCAGTACTCCAGATGGGGCCTAACCAATGTCTTGTAAAGAGGGATTATTACCTCCCTCTTCTGACTTGTGATACCCCTACTAATACACCCTAACATCCCCCTAGCCTTACCGACTGCTTTAGTGGTCTGCTTGGATGATTTCAGGTCAATGGTAATGATGATGCCTAAGTTTCTTTCTTCCCTTGTGACTGCCAGCAACTCCCCTCCCAGCCTATAGGTGGCTTCAGGGTTTCTCTTCCCTATGTGCATGATCTTGCACTTCTTTGCATTAAACCCCAGTTGCCACTCTTCTGACCATTTTGCTAGTTTATTCAGATCTCTTTTCATTCTGCCCACCCCATCTGGATCATCTACTCTGTTGCAGATCTTGGTGACATCTGCAAACAGACAAACCTTACTCTCCAGTCCATCTGCAATGTCACTGATGAAGATATTGAAGAGGACTGGCCCCAGGACAGATCCCTGAGGTACCCCCACTTGTGACTTGCATCTCTTCTGACTGCATACCATTTACCACCACTCACTGTTTTCTGCCCGTCAACCAGTTTGCCACCCAGTTGACCAACTCTGACCCACCCCGAGCCTACCTAGCTTATTAATCAATCTTCTATGTGGAACAGTATTGAAAGCTTTGCTGAAGTCAAGATAGGCGACATCAATTGCTCCCCCTTGGTCCACCACTCTGGTTACCCAGTCAAAGAAATCTATGAGATTAGTTTGACAGGACCTTCCATTTTTTGTAAACCCATGCTGTCTTGGATCCTGTGCTCCTATGGATTCCAGGTGTTGCACTATCCTTTCCTTAAGGAGTGCCTCCATAATCTTGCCCACTACTGAGGTAAGACTGACTGGTCTGTAGTTCCCTGCCTCCTCCCTGCTACCACTCTTGTGGAGCGGGGTCACATGAGCCCTTCTCCAGTCTTCTGGGACCTCTCCTGAATTCAGAGACTGACTAAACAGTCCTAATAATGGCTCTGCTAGTTCCACCCTTAGCTCCTTTAGTACCCTAGGATGTATGCCATCAGGTCCCATTGCCTTGTCCACCCTGAGCTTATTTAGCTCTTGTAGGACCCTTTCTTTTGTGAAGGGACTAGTGCTCACCTCCCTCCCCCCTGTGTCCATGGTGCTGAGCTGTGGGCCCTGCCCTACCTTCTCTTCAGTAAATATTGAGCAGAAGTATCTATTTAGGATAAATGCTTTTACATGGTCCTCCTCACACGCCCCCTTATCTCCTTTGATCTTAGCAATATCCCCTCTGGACTTTCTCCTTTCACTAATGTATCTATAGAAAGTCTTGTCACTTTCTTTTACTGTCTGTGGTAGTGTTTCCTCGGTTTGGGCCTTTGCCTGCCTTACTGCCGTCCCTGCTTCCCTTAGGGAAGTTTGGTATGCCTCCCTATCTTCATCCTGCTGTGTTCCCTTATATATCCTGAAGGCCAGCCTTTTGGCTCTGACCTTTTCTGCTACTGTTTTTTGAGAACCAAAGTGGTTTCTTTCTTCTTTTGCAATTCCTTTTCTCTCTAACACAATGGGATGTTGCTTCAAGTATTGCATCCTTAATGCTTGCCCACTTTGTCTGTACCCCCTCACCTGTATTTCTTTTTGCCAGGGCTAGCTTAACTCTGTTCGCCATCTTATCAAAGTCAGCTCCTTTGAAGTCCCATATTTTTGCCTTGTAATAGGATGATTTAGTTGTAGTGGCCAAATTGAACCATACCATGTAATGATCACTGGCCACCAGGTGGCCTTCTACCTGGAGATCTGTGATCCTTTCCCTGTTAGTCAGTACTAGATCTAGGATATCCCTGTCTCTTGTGGGATGTTGTACCAGTTGTTTGAGGCCTTTGCCCTGCAGGGAATCCACCATGTGTCTAGTTCTGGCAGATGTTCCTGCTGGTACTGACCAATCCGTATCTGGCATGTTGAAGTCTCCCATTATCAGAACCTCCTCTTTAGCTGTTATGTTTTGTATATCTTCTAACAGTAATGTGTCTATGTCCTCCCCCTCCTCTGGGGGCCTGTAGACAACCCCAGTTCATATGGCTGTCCCATTTCCTGTTTCTAGGGTGACCCACAGTTCTTCTGGCCCCTTATGTATATTCTGAATTTCTGTAGCTTTGATATTTTCATTGACATACAGGGCCACTCCACCCCCCTTTTTGCACCTCAGTCTCTTCTGAACAGTACATAGCCAGGTACTGAAGTCTCCCAAGTGTGGTTATTGGTAAACCACATCTCACTAATTGCTACTATGTCCAGTTTAGCCTCTGTCATTATTGCCTGCAGGTCTGGGATCTTATTTCCCAGGCTGTGAGCATTTGTGTACATGATTTTCCATTGGCCAGATTTCAGGGTGTTAGTTGTTGGGTGAGGTCTGGTGTTTCCCCTGTGTGTCGTATGGGGAGCTGGATCTTTTTCCTTACCTGGTGATGCAAATGAACTGCAAATATGCTGAACTCCTGTTTGACCACTAGCTGAGGGGGGAGGGGTGTTCTTCCCATTCGACATATGGGGTGCTGCACCCCACTCCCCAGTTGGTAGTTTAAATATTTTGCAAAGATGTCAAACTTCTGCCCCAATCCACTGACTCTCTCCTTATACAGATGCAGGCCATCAAATTTAAAGAACTTTTGCTACCAAAACTGTTGCCAGTTCCCCTACAACTTTGTGTCCTTTTTCCTGGCACCAGCCCTTGAGCCACATGTTTACAATAAAATGCACAAAATGAGGGAGGTAAGGATGGATCAATGGTCAAAAATTGGATTAAGGAGAACTGGGGTATATAAATCTTATTAAAGAAAAATAAAAATAAATGTCAAATGGTTTGAAAATATAAATAGAAGTGTGTTTGAATAAATGGTAACGGGAGTTTGGAGAAAAAAAACAAGGAAATGTTGAAAATCAATTAATCAATCAATCAAAATCTTTATTTATCCAGGCAAACATCATTGAGCAGAGCTCTTTTACAAGATGGACCTGGTTAGAACAGGGTCGGGTAACATCCATCATAAAAACATATAAATACATGTAAATAAGTATATAAACACAAACACAGTGGTGCAGTAATAGGGGAGTCAAACGATAAAAGGAAGACAAGGCAAGCCATAACAGAGGAGGATTCAAATACAAGGGGGCAGGTCCGCCATTGAACCATGCAACTGTATATAAACCATGTTCCCTGCATAGAAGTACCAGTTAGTTCATTTACCAGGGACAGTCACTAGTACTATCCATGAAAATGGCTTGGAGAACCACCAACTAATGGCAGATGGGGTACCAGGAGGGGTATGTAATATTTATTTATTTAGTTTTTGTTGGCCGGGTACGTGCACTAGACAAATCCTGTCTATTTTCAGGCACAACCCGGGGGAGGGAGATACAGATGAATGCCAACTGACCTTGAACCAGATTAAGCTGTTGGTGGTATTTTTAGTGAATGAGGGAAATTTGGCCAGGACACTGGGGAAATTCCCCTACTCTGTTGGCTGTGGGCACTGTGGAGCTGATGGAGTAAACCTCTGTCCAGATGATGGCTAAAAGCAGTGGAGGTCGGTCGGCTGCTATACCTTTGCAAGAATCGGTCTGTGAGGGGGAAGGTACAGCTGGAATGCATCCGGAGGATGGCCAGCCTAACGTACCTATATCCTCGCAGCAGGCGTCTCCATTTCACGATGCAGGAGTCATCAGTAGTGAAGAAACAGGTGAGGGCCCAGTTGATTGGGCAGAGCCTGCGAATCCAGTTTTGAGTATCTTGGATGACGTTCTCTCTATGGTGCCTCAGGACCAGTCAGCCTCTTCCTCTTTGGTTGTTGCTAAGCAGCTAGAAATCAAGCGTCAGGTTTTGGAGCTCGCTCTGGCTGACTATCAGCAAGCACATCTTTCCGTGGAGGCGGAAAAGAAATGGAAGCGGCCTGAGCTGGATTCCCCCTCGGGCCCTCCAGGTAACACTAATAAGGTGTTAAGAAGTTCTTCTACTACTCAATGTGAGGATTTGCCCCCACCCCAGACCTCTCCTTCGGGAGATACATGGTCCCCTCAGTGGGCATTGCAGCAGGCAGGCTGGATTAGGTCCAACTCTGGCGTTTGGGTTGCTGATCCTGAGATTCTGATTCCGGGGGTTTCTGGGGTGGGAGAGCCATCTGTACCTACTGATACTCCATTGGAGGAGTTCTCCTTTCAACAAGATCCCCTGCCTGCTGATGCTATGGTACAGAAAACAGCGCTTCCTGCTTCTGGAGCCACCTCAGTTGAGGTCAACCCCGTGGATCCTTACAGAATACAGACATTGCATCACGGGACTCTGTTCTTGCTGATGGCCTAATTTCTTTCTCCCCTCTTACTGACTCGCAACTTACGACGGTTCAGGCTACAGGTGACAGTATGGGAATGGATGGGTTGATTGTTGGACATAACAAAGAAACCAGTGGTTTGCCAGTGCCTTCTGCTACATTTGCTAGTTTATTTAAGAAACCGGTGGCACTGGCCAAAACGACGGAATGCAGTTCGTTTAAGATTTTTGGGAACTACCGAGGATATGCCTGACCGATTTTATGTCTGCAAAGTTTTGATTAAACAGTTATTGGAGTTTTCTCCAGGTGAAATTTATGCCCTTATTCACTCCCCTGGGGACAACACGTATGATATTAGCTTTCTTACTCCTAATTTATTGAATAGGTTTTGGATGAAATATGCTCTGCTTAAAACTAACCCTGCTTGGTCTCATTTTCAGGCAATTCCACTTACAAAACAATCCTTTAAAGTTATAACTGTATTATTTAGGAACAAGGGGGAAAATGTCGAAGACATTACTTATTGGTTAGAACACGAATGTACACTCCAGGGTAATACTGAGCCTATACTGGATTCTGAAAGGTTTTGGAATGGTGGGTGGAGGTATAAAGTTAATTTGCTACAGACAGAGGATGGCTTACAACATTTGCTGAGTTGTTTTTACCTGGGTAGGGATAAAAGATTTATATTCTACCCAGGCCAACCACGGCATTGTTATAAATGTGGATCTCCTAGGCACCTTAGTAGGACCTGTGATATTGTTAAGAGTGTGCAGTGTGGTGAAATGGGACATGTTTTTACTGATTGTCATCACCCAGTGAAATGTTCCC
Organism: Neoceratodus forsteri; assembly: GCA_016271365.2. NCBI lineage: Eukaryota > Metazoa > Chordata > Ceratodontiformes > Ceratodontidae > Neoceratodus > Neoceratodus forsteri. Next base: position 305,278,968 of record CM057454.1, on the reverse strand, counting down.
TTTGTGAGAATGCCCATGCTTACGTGGACTGCCCTTTTGCAGCCCAAAATAAATGTAATGGGGATTTTTGTATACAGGATTTTTATATTAATACTGCGGTTAAGGTTGCCTTGAGACAACGCCCCCCCACCCCCATGAACGGGTGAGATCACAAACCTTTCGGGTACAGGAGTCATCCCAGGCACAGAATTTGACTGAAGCTGACATAGCTGTAGTAGATCCAGCTCCTTTGCTGGTTTCTTTGCCCCCTGTAGCATCCACTGTTGTACCCTCTACATCATTAGATCCTATGCCCCCACCCTTGCCTCCTGAAGGGGATTTCACGGTGGTTTTCACTAGGCTCCGTAGTCTTCATTCTCAGGGTGCAGGGAAACCTGTGTCGGATATTGAACCCTTGGTTTTACAGAACAACTACTAGGTACTTCTGGATGACGGTGGAACCGAGTCTGATTCAGCTTCGGTGCTATCATCACAACCAGAAGGTGCCTCTGATGTTGACCAGCCCCTGGAGCAACTGGATTCTACAAAAAAAAAAAGGACTAAGTTAGGGATGAGGAAATCTACTAAGAAAAAATGATTCACATGTCGGTTCTGTTCATGCAATTTTTTTTATTTGGGTATTTCGCATTGGTATTTATTTTCCTTTCTCCCTCTCTGTATATGTCTGAGTCCTATAATCTTTCTGTAGCCTCTCTGAATGTTAACAATATTCAGTCAGAGAGGAAAAGGCTGTTGATTTATTCCTTGTTTGAAAATGAAGTTTATGATGTGGTATTCCTCCAGGATACCCGTTTACACTCCAGGAAAGATGTAAATATGGCAACGGTTGGTTGGAGGTGCGGAATTACATATTGGTCTCTTGGTGAGGTATTATGCAGTGGTGTTGGTATTGCTGTGAAAAACCCTACGGCTAAATTAATTTGCCTGGTAGATCTCTCTCCTGAGCGTGTTTTGTTGTTAGATTTAGAGGTGAATGGATTACAGGGCCGTTTTATAAATGTGTATGCCCCACAGATGAAATTTGATAGAGTTGGGCTCTTTAAATTAATTTTACCATACTTATTTACATCGCGACATGTCTTTATGGGTGGAGATTTTAATTGTAGTAGATATCAGAAAGATCGTGGCCTTCACACAAACAAAATTTTTTGTAATACACATTGTCTTAATGACTTATTGGTACAATCTGGTTTACAAGATGTTATGGCATCACAAGTTCCACCTGCTAAAACATTTTTTCAGGGTACTAAAGCTACCCTCATTGATTTTTGGTTTCTTTCTGATTCTTTGAATGTTATCCATACTAAAACTATTCCTGTAACACCTTCTGATCATGCCATTATAGAGGTTACGGTTTCCAGTCATACGAATATGGTTATTGGAGATTAAATTTAGACTTACTGTTTATACCTACTGTTGAGGATGTTTTCTAGCTTTATTAAAAGCTAGGAAATCGTCTTTTTACCTCTATGATTTTTTTCTAGACTGGTGGATAGATACTAAACAGGATATCCAACTTTATTTTTCATGTATTGGTAAAATTAATGGTAGATATAAAACTGATGAATATGCCCTTCTTAGGGCACAATTTTTAGACGCACACTTTCGAGCAGTACAAGGGATTGTTTCTATTCTCTCCACTTTACATACACTTCAAGAACGATTGAACAAGATACAGTTTGATCGGGCTAAATCCTTGGAGAATGAAAGACGATTTGGGACTCAGTGGGGATAAAGCCTTTATGGATGCTTCTCAGTTTTTTGCTTATCAGAGGCAGCAAAAATATATGTCAGTAGTTAAAAATCCATATGGGCAGAGGTGCACAAAACCAAAAGATCTTCTTTCTGCTGTGGAGTTCCATATACAATATTTGTTTAGTTCACCTGAAACTCCAGCGGCTTCACATGTCTCTTGGTTGGCTCAGTGTGTGTTGCTCCAATTATCTGTTCATGATAAACAGATGTTGGTCTCAGACATCACCCCATTGGAAGTCACCACTGCCTTCTCTCAAACTAAGTCTCGCTCAGCTCCAGGCTCAGATGGGATTCTGTATGAGTTATACAAAATTATTTTTTCCGCCTTATTATCAGAATTTTCTACGGTGTTGAATGATGCTTTACTTACGGGAAATTTTGCCTTCTAGTATGTACGAAGGTTTGGTGTTTTTTTTATATAAAAAAGGGGACCGGGAAGACTTGTCGAATTGGAGACCTATCATGTTGTTGAACACAGATTTTAAAATTCTGACAAAAGTTTTGAACAACCGATTATTGGTACATGCTGATTTTTTACTACATCCTTCCCAAACTTGTTCAATCTCTGACATACGCATTACTGACAATTTGATTCTTCTGCATGAAATATACAAAAAGGAGCATCCAGGGAACTTACAGGTTTAATATTTAGTATGGATCAGGCTAAGGCTTTTGATAATGTGAGGCATACATATTTATGGGACTGTCTGGAATCCTATGGTATTCCACACATTTTTGTACAGTGGTTACGGATGTGTTATGCTCAGGCTACAGCCCAAGCATATTGTAATGGCTGGTTGGGTAAAAAATTTCCTGTATTACAAGGTGTCCAACAAGGTTGTCCCTTAAGTGCGCTTTTGTATTTATTTACATTGGATACATTAATTAAAACTGTACATGCTTCTTCTGGTGTGCATGGTGTTTCATTTTCTAGTAGTGAGCCTGAAATTAAATGTATAGCATATGCAGATGATATTTGTTTCATTATAAGTGATATCCCTTCTGCACACCGCTTAGAGAAGGTTTTGCATGATTTTTCCTTATATACAGGTGCTGTTATAAATTATAACAAGTGTAACTGTATACCTCTTCAAGTCTTAGATATCTCAGTTACACATGTTATGGGTATCACAGTTGTACAGGATACCTGCTTGATTCTCGGCCTGCATTTTGGGGCGGGTGATTTGGATGATATCAATTGGAAAATTAAATTACAGGAAGCTCAAGCTAAGGTAGACATCTGGAATAAGTAGCGGTTATCCAAATTAAAGAGGGTTTTTATGGTTGAAACCTTTTTGTTACCTTTGTTTTTGTATTTAAGTTCAGTTTTTAGTCTCCCCTTGAGTTTGGAAACACAGATTTATAGTTTTTTTCATCATGCATTTGGGGTAGTAGACTAAACCCTATAAAACGTAGTTTACTTCTTCGAGATTGTAAACAGGAGGTTTAAATATAATTCAACCTGTTATTTTCTTTTTTACTATATTTCTGTATACAAATCTCAGGCCTATCATTGATAGTACTCCTAAATTTTGGATACCATGGCTCCTGGATTCTGTGGGGGAGATGGTCTCTATTTGGCCAGAGAATGCACCGATCCCTAGACAATGGTCTATAGTTGCTCTTTCTCCCACTGTGAGAGTATGTTTTGGGAAACTAAAATTATGGGCAATTTCTAAAGGCTACTTTACTCAATTTTCTAGAAAAGAATTGTATGCATTTATAATTCAACCATATTTTCAAGATATAGCCCCTTTTGATATTTACTCTCCCCATCAATGTTTAGCAATTGGTAATATGCTGACTTCCCCTCGGATACCCCGTAATATGTGAGATGTGTTATGGTTGTCACTTTATGGCAAACTTAATGTTAGAGGAAATTTGAAACATAAACAGATTTCGGACTGATATTGTCCAAGAGAAACATGCCCTTATATAATTGAAACCATGGAACATTTATTTTTTGAGTGTCCATTTATCATAGAATTTTGGAGAATAGTTCAATCTAAGTGGCCAACATCTCCTTTTTTTCAGTTAACCACAGAAATATTGTGTATAGGTATTTTACCTTTTTTGTGGACTAAACATGATAGGGTTACTATGTGGCTATTCCTTGTGTGTTTTAAATGTTATATTTGGTATGTCCGCTGTCGGCTCACTATTCAGCAATGTCTCTTTACTATGGAGGAATTGTTCCATTTGGTGGATACTGCTATTAAGAATTTTCAACTTCAAGATCTGTATAATGTTTCATCACCTTTATTCAAATCCAGATGGGACTCTGTGGCTTGGTTGTGACTTTTTGTACACGTAAAGGTGCAGTTAATTTAGTAGGTATACTGTAATTATTTTCAAATATAGGTTATGATGTTTCTGTTTCATTTCCTTTTAATTTAGGTTTTATCTTGTGAGCTGTATCACGAGTCCAAATGTGATTTGCTTTCCAATGGGTATTGATTTTCCCTACTCCCATTAATGGAGGTTTAGGATTTTGTAATTTTGTGACCTTTACAAACTGTTTTCTTTACTGTATGCTGTAATACTTTTTTATGTTTCCCCATGTTTTGTAATTAATTTTGTGAGTTGTAACACTTTGTGTTTATGGTTTACTTTTCAGTTTAATAAAAAACCCTACTCTTTTCAATAAGTGCCATGGGATCTTTAACATCCACCTGAACTACCACCAATCCAGGCAGATGGGACCCTGTTTAATGTCTCATTCGAAAGACGGCACCTCAGAAGTGCAGCACCCCTCTCATGTTGCACTACAGTGTTAGTACTGGGATATTAACCCAAGTACCAGATGTGGGAACTGAGCCCACAGCCCTCTGATCTCCCAGCATCAGAGGCGAGTGTGCTACCTACTGAGCCACTGACACTGTGAAGGATAAACATTGTTAGAAGTGAAGTCCCAAGGATAGGTCGGTAGAACTGATGCGGCAGTGGGGGCCTACTGGGAGAGGGAAAGTGGAGTTAGGACTTTTATAGTATGATTGCGTGTAGATTGTGGATGGGTGCAGTATAGAGTTGTGAAAAGAAGGCTGGAGAAAGTGGGAAGATAGACCAGTATCAAAGGGAGGACAGAGGCATCAAGGTGTTATATGAAAGCAAGATGACAGACCAGGGCCAAGGAGGAGACAAGCACTAGAAGTAATTCATTCATGGTTAAATGGTACAGGTTAGCATGATGAAAATTCATGATCATGGGAAACAATTGCACTAATCATTTCTGAGACGTGAATATAAAAGCTTGAAAGATGGGATGCCGATGGGTGACCTCAGTTTCAGTTTTTTTTGTAATTTATTCCACAAGGAGGACAGTGTAAAGCTTATAGCAGCCCTGCCAAAGTGAGTTAACTTTGGGAACCATCAGTAGGAGAGATCTGCAACTTCTCAGGGCGTAATTGCCTATTGGTTTTATAGGAAGAGGTCATGGGAAACAATTGCACTGATAATTTCTGAGATGTGAATATAAAAGCTTGAAAGATGAGATGCCGATGGGTGACCTCAGTCAAAATCAAATAAGAAGAAATTATTAGTTATGGAATCAGTACTTGGAGAGAAAGAGAAGAAGAGGAGGTAATAGAAAAAATAGAGGGATGAATGATGAAAGAAAGTGATGTTATGGTGGTAGAAAGCAAGAGTAGTTCTGGTACGAGGATGTGATTTTTGTTTCTTTTATTCGTATGAATTGTACAGTGCGGTTGTGTCTGTTGTGTATCATTTTGCCTATATGCTTGTTTGTGTTTTGTATTGGTTTTCTACTACAGTATGTATGTAGGTGACTTGTTGTGGTTCTTGAATAAAAACTCCCCTACTTTTTTCGAGAAGTGCCATGGGATCTTTAACATCCACCTGAGCTACTACCAGAACAGGCAGATGGGACCTCGGTTTTAACATTTCATTTGAAAGATGGCACCTCAGGAGTGCAGCACCCTTCTCATGCTGCACTGCAGTGTCACTATTGGGATATTAACCCATGTGCCTGGAGTGGGGATAGAACCCACAGCCTTCTGATTTCCTGGCTTCAGAGGCGAGTGTGCTACCTGCTGAGCTACTGACACTGACACTTTGGTGGAAGATACATTGTTCAGCATAGTAAAGTGTTCTATGACTAGTTTAAGCAAGACTGAAATCTATAATATAAATCTATTCTGAGGCAAAAATCAATAACTCTGTTGCAGATATTTCATTCAGGGTTGTTGTGGAAGATGATCTTCCAGTCATTAACTTAGCAGAAGGAAGACCAAGAAAACAAGTGAATAAAACTGATGCAGAGATAATGGGTGATAGATGCATAGAAACAGATTGAACAGAAAAAGACCTTTAGACCCATCCAGTCTGCCACTTGTCACTGCCTGTTCCATCACCACTCACTGTAGTTGGTCATAGGTGTCACTTCCACCCCGTGTTCCTCTACCTAATATGCCCCTGTTCCTATCTCATGCATACATGAAGCTCCCCACAGTGTTTGCCCATACTATCTCCTCTGGTAGGCTGTTCCAGTCATTCACCATCCTTTTCATGAAGCAGTATTTCCGGACATCTCTCCTAAACTCTTCCCTTCTTAGCTTCATTGCATGTCCCTTTATTCTAGTGCCTTCCTTTCTCTGAAATAGACCCTTCACTTGTACATTGTTTACTCCTACTGTATGAGATACTTGAGGGTTTTAATCATGTCCCATCTCTATCTCTTTCTCCTCTCTTCCAGAGAGTATATATTGAGTTCCTGCAGCCTTTCCTCATATGGCTTCTCATGAAACCCCCTCACCATTTTAGTTGCCTGCTTCTATACCACTTTCACACTTTCAATGTCCTTGCAGAGGTGCAAACCTCCAGACCTAAACATAGTACTCCAGGTGGAGCATCACTGGTGAACAAAACAATGATAGCACCACCTCTCTCTTCCTGCTAGCAATCCCTCTCTCAGTATACTACAGCATCATGCTAGCCTTTCCCACTGCTTTGTCACACTGCCCAGCTACACTGAGGTCATCAGATATGATGACCACTATCTCTCTTTCTTGCTTGGTGACTGTAGACTCCACTCCCCCCATCTTATACTCAGCCCCTGCAATCCGCATCCCTAAGTGCATACATAACTTTGCACTTTCTGGCATTGAAATCCCGCTGCCACCTCCTAGACCATTCCTCTTAGTTTCCTCCCTGTGAAACCATGCTGCCAGTGGTCCTGCAGCCTTTTGCCTCCAGGTGCTCCATGAGCTTCTCCTGCAGTAGTATCTTCATTAACTTCCCCACCACTGATGTGAGACTGATTGGCCTGTAGTTGCTAGCATCTTCACTACTGCAACTTTTGTGCAGAGGGACCACATCGGCCCTCCTCCAGTCCTCTGGGGCTTCCGTCATCTCCACAGAGGTGCTAAAAAGTACTACCAGAGGGGTGGCCAGCACAGTGTTCAATTCTTTAAGGAACCCTGGAAGAATCCCATCTGGCCCTATTGCCTTATTTTCCTTTAAGGCATCCAATCCCTTCCAGACCCTCTTCACAAAGAATGGACTTGTGTCCGCTCCCCCCCCACTTCCAGGTGCTTACTGCAGCATGCTGCCCTGTCTTCCCCACCCTTTGCATACAAGGCCATATGTGGTCTGGGACCAGACTACTTAAAAGATCTCCTGATTCCGTACCACCCAGTCCACCCTCTCTGCTCCACTGATGCTGGTTTGCTGGCTATCCCTCCTTCTAGGCTTAAATCCTCAGGTGACTGAGCCTTTGGAGTGGCAACTCCTATTCTTTGGAATTCACTCCCCCTCCATAGCCACTCAGCTATCACAGTGGTGGCATCAAAGCTTCATTGAAAACATTCTCATTTGACCAATCTTATTCAGTGTGATGTAGCTTGATTTTATTTGCCAGTTATTGTCCCAATGTTGTAATTGTGTTGTGTTGTGTCATAACTAGGATCTAACTCTGTAAAGTACTCAGTGCCCACATTGGATTGAATGCTATATACAATAAATAAATTTGCCCTTTCACTTATGATGAAGACCGAGCAGAAATAATTGTTTAATATTTCCACTTTCTCTGGATCTTCCTCTGCACAGTCCCCCCTGCCCTCCTGATTCTCACTTTTCCTCCCCTTGTTTTCCTCCCCCCCATACCCTAAGAAGGTCTTGTCTCCTTTTTTGACATTCTCAGCTATCCTCTCCTCTGTTAGTGCTTTACCTGCCCTCACCCTCCTTCCTTCCTCCTTTTGTTTTGCCAGATATACCTCCCTGTCTTCACCCTTCTGGGTCTCCTTGTACTTTCTTTTTTTATTTTTTTATTTAATAAGCTTTATTGTTATTAAACTTGTACAGTCAAATTGTAAATTACATGACATGAAAAGACCAAACATCTCTAAGGGATAACTGTACAAGCATTACAAACACTCCCTCCCTCCCCCTCCCTTATTACTCCCCTTACAGATACCAAGGGTGTAAAGAATCCCTGTCTTGGGTTTACAATGAGCATAATAAACCTTTCAAGAACAACTTTAACCATTATTATAATAACAGCATTATATCCATAATGTTTGTTGTTACTCATTCAGTCATCATTTAAGGGGTTATTTGCACCATTAACAGAGTCTCCAACTTTCTCCATCTCTTGTCATACCCTTGAGGGTGGCCCCTAAGAGTAGCTATTGTTTTTTCAATCCTTAGGCTGTACAAGATTTTGTTTAGTCATTCTGAGTATGAAATTTCCTCCTGATCAAGCCAGTGGCACAAAACCAATTGTTTGACCACTGAGGAGATGAAAGAGATATAGAACCTCCTTTCCCTGACAGGAATTGATGAAAGGGTTCCCACAATACCAATTTCAGGGGAAAAAAGATCTGTTAACCCCAATAGGGGTTCCATTGTGGTCTTAATTTTCTCCCATAGTGGAGCTACTTTACTGCATTCCCATAGGATATGGAACAGTGAACCTTCTGCAGATGCACATCTAGAACATATTACTGTGGGAAGTTTTTTCATTCTATGTAGGTGCATTGGAGTAAAATATATATTATGCAAAATGTAGAATTGGGTAAGGCGTAGCCTGTCATTTGTTAAATACTGGTAGAGATCGAGCCAAATACGGTCCCATTCCTTGGGCAATGTGGGTAATGCCCTATTCCAATAATAAGATTCACAAGTTATTGTAGGATACACATAGGGAAAGATAAAGGCCACTAGACATGAGACCGAGTGGGGTAACCAAGCAATGGATTGCATAAGGGAGAGAAACGCTCCTTGATTAGTGTCCCAGTTTGCTGTTCCAAACCATTGTATCAGCATATGGCGGATCTGATAAACCTTAAAAATTTGTGATCATGGAAGCCCCAGACCATGAAGTAGTGTTGGGCTTTCAGGCATTCGTCCCTCCAGTGTGAGGTCAGAGATATGTTTCCTCATTAATTCTGGTATACAAATAGTTATACCGTGGAGTTTAAAGTTTGGGTTTCTACATAATGGCTGGGAGATATCCCGCATATTGTCATATTTCATAGATCTACAGAGTTGAGTATGTACTTTGACAGCTGTGCCTATAACTGTATGTCTTAACTGTGGAGGTAATCTATTTGAAGACCCAAAGTACATGGACTCTGGGGATATTCCCATTGTCCTAATTAAGTACCTTTCGAGCTGTAGCCAGATGGGTACATATATTGAAGGGTTTATAGGACCGCTAAAGTCCAGCAGGTATATTTTGAAATATGACTGGCTAAATAATATAAATAAAGATTTGCTAGTCTGAGTCCCCCCAAATGTTTGGGAGCACCCAGCTTTATATAAGATCTACGTGGGCATTTCTTTTGCCAGAGGAAATGGGATATTAATGCATGAAAGTTTTTAAACCATGTGACTGGAATAAAGAGATTAAGCATATGTATAGGACAAAAAATGCGGACGAGGATATTCATTTTGATAACACTGATTCTGGCTTGTAATGACATAGGGAGGATGCTCCATCTATTTAAATCCCGTGTAATGGCTACCACTAAATTATCCAGGTTCAATCTTCTCCTCAAGGTATTTCTCTGTGAAAGAATTACTCCTAAATAGCCGAGTTTAAATGGCCATTTCAGCCCTAGTAGTGTACAATCTGTGGGGAGTACATAATGATTTAAAGGCATGAGGGTGGTTTTGTCCAAATTTAGCTTATAATTCGAGAACCTTCCAAAATGGGAAACAATGCGGAAAGCAGCTGATATTGAAGTGACAGGGTGTAATAGATGCAATAAAATGTCATTGGCATAAGTTGAGATTTTAACCTCAAGGGGGCCTAATGTGATACCTTGCACTTGTGGGGAGGAATTCAGAAGTCTAATTAAGGGCTCTAAATAAATATTAAACAAGAATGGGGATAGGGCGCATCCCTGATGAGTTCCTGAATGAAGGGAAAAACCTCTTGAAAGAATGCCGTTACAGTATACCTTGGCATTTCAGTTACAGTATAGGATCTGTATCCATGCAATGAACCTAGTAGGGAAGCCAAGTCTTTCCATTGTTAGAAAAAGAGAATCCCAATGCACCCTGTCAAAGGCTTTCTCCACGTCCAGAGACACCAAGGCCATTGGGTCATGAGAGTCTCTGGACACAGAGAAGATATGTTCCAACTTTCGCAGATGATCCACAGAGGATCTACCCTTCATAAATCCTACCTGTTCAGGTCCTATAAGTCTCTCCCAAACTTGCATTGTCCTGGCGGCTAAAACTTTTGCCAAACTTTTCATATAACAGTTCATGAGAGATATGGGCTGATAATTGGTTACTTTGTCTGGGGATTTGGGGGGTTGGGTAGAACAATTATAAGAGCCAACAGGAGAGAGGGGTCAGATATGCCTTTTTCACAAAGGAAAGAAAAAACTTGAGCAAGAATGGGAGTTAAATCAGCTGCCAGGGTTTTGTAGAGATTAGCGGAAAATCCATCTGGACCTGGAGATTTATCTGGTGCCAGAGCCTGGATGGCAGTTAATATTTTTGATCGAGGTATTGGCCAAGTTAGGAGGTTTTGTTGTTCGTGGGATAGCTGCAGAAGTGGAATATTCCTAAAATAATCTTGAATATCCGTGTTTGAAGGGATATTTGGGGGAGGACTATACAGCTGTGAATAAAAGCTATTAAACTCTTGGGTGATCTCTACTCGGGAAGTTTTAAGGGTACCGTTGAGTTGGGAGGAGATAACCTTTACCAAATGGGAAGTTTCTTGTTCTCTAAGCCTCATAGCCAGCAAGTACCCTGCTTTATCTCCCTGGTCTATATAGGTGGAACATGTCTTAAGCAATGTGTATTCAGACTTCTCCCTTAGTAAATCTGTATATTGATGTCTTAATTTGGTGAGTTCAATCTGCTCCCATTCAGAAGTCTCTAGGGTTGGACTATGCTCAAGTGCCTCTGTTTGTGTTAAAAGGACACATAGAGAAGCTTCTTTCTTCTTTTTATGGGTAGATGTAATCCGAATACATTCCCCGTGGAGTACGCATTTTAAGGCCCCCGTATTTTATCTACTTTGGTGATAGTACCTATGTTAGACTGCCAAAAGTTTTGGATAAGTGACTGCAATTTATATATGACCCAAGGGTCTTTGAGAAGTTGTGAGTTCAATTTCCAAATTTTATCCCGTCTAATATTCGGACTGGGGTTATATTGAAGCCACACTGGAGAATGATCTGACAATACTTACGGAGCTATTCCAGTGTCCGGGATATGGGGCAGGGCTTCAATACTGACTAAGAAGTAATCAATCCGGGAAGAAGATTTATGTACTGAAGAATAAAAGGTATGTTTATGGCTGGTTGGGTGAAAAGTTCACCAGGGGTCACAGAGACCTCCCATGGTTATGAGTTCTTGTAAAGCTTGTTGTGTAGAGGATGGTCTACTGACCCAACCATTCGATTTGTCTAAGTTAGAAGTAATAGTGATATTCCAGTCACCTGCAAAAATTAAAGGGAGCTGCATAAATTGGGAAAACACATTTATTAGGCCAGAAAAAAAATTAGGAGATGGGGTGTTTGGGCCGTAGACACATCCCAGAAGCAATTCTGTGTGATGTAGGGTCCCATAGAGGAAAATATATCGTCCATTAGGGTCCTCAATAGCCATGTTTAATTGAAAGTTTAAGCCCCTCAGAAAGAGGATGGCTACTCCCCGTTGATTGGTGGAATTTCCAGCTGTACAGCTTTGTCCCTCCCATTGGTGTCTGAGAAAAAGATTCTCTGAGGCCAAGAGGTGAGTTTCTAGGAGAAACGCTATATGACACTGTAGTGTCTGCAAATGTCTTAATACCTAGTGCTGCTTAGTATTAGAACATACCCCTTTAACATTCCATGAGATATATTTCATCTTGTTTCATTTCTTTGTAGTTAGTCTCTGGGTCTTTTGAAATTGGATAAACCCATTTTGGCCCTTGGTTTGGTATCTTATCCTCCCACATATCCCCCTCCCCTCCAAAAAAAAATCCCACAAAACAAAAGAAACCCCTTACCCCCCAAAAAAAAATAGAGAATGAAAAATTGCATTCTTCTCATTCTGGTCTGCAAAACCAGATTACTACGTGGTACTGGGCCGCAATGTTCAATCCTCCTGAGCAATCATTAATCCCCTCCCCCGCCCCACTCCATGTGAATGGGAAGCTATCTAAATTGAATAACTAAGCAACAGTCGTATGATATAAACTTCAGCTCATACTAACTATATAACACTCTTATTGGATATAATGAGCAATTGTTCATTCTATATATTCAGAGACGGTAAACATGCTAAACAGTAAGAGACTTCTTCTGGAGTCCGTAACACAAACCGTAAATCAAAGGGCCCCTTCAGAAATTGACTCTTGCACTGCATTCATGCAATATATATTGATCTTGTCGGGATTCTAAAAGAAAAAAAAATATTTAATTAGAACACTACTAAACTGCTCAGCCGATTACATATATCAGTTGACTAAATAAAGCAGTCCGCATATCCAGTAAACTCGGATGATATAAGTCCCCTTTTTATCTGGACTCCATCAGCACTTGGATAGTGTCTTTAGGGATGAGAATTAAAGTTAAAGTAATCAAATTAAACAAAGCTCCACGATGCATGATCTCTCCAAGTTTTCAAAATACTGTTCCCCGATGAGCTGACAGGGACTACTTCAAACATGGTTTTATCGGAGAGAAGCGACTATGTAATATGAGACAATTAAATGTAGTATGGGCCACTTCACCTTAGTGACATGCTCACAACTGAACTTATAAATAATTTTTAACAGGTTCAGGGTATCAACATTGCTGCAGATCGCTGATTTCGGTATGATGCTGACACAGGACATTGCATGCCACAACTTCAACAGCATAATTCACTGATTGACTCCGATGTGCTCCAGCATGTCTTCTCCTGATTCCCTCATTTAAAGAGGTCAGGATATAACTTCTTCAGACTTTCGGTGGCTTGGGCAGATAATTCAGAGTTATGCCATTCGTCCCCATGAAGCACCTGAAGTATAGCGGGATATTTCATTTTAAAATGGACCCCGGCTGCAATGAGCTTCGCTACTATTGGGTGAATCTCCATTCTTCTCCACCTCACAGTCTTTGGCAAGTCCTGGGCCATCCGGATTCTCCTACCCTCCCATAGCAGCTCACTGATGTCCCGGGGTTTTACTAAGGATGTGCTGCTTGTCCCGAAAATTCAGTAAACGGAAGATTATGGGCCGTGGAGGAACCCCAGGTGGAGGAACAGGCCTTAAGGATTGATGGGCTTACTTAATTATGTAGTCGGGGCCATTGGGGAAGGACCTGCAAGTTTGCTACACAATTTTGGGATAAACAGGACAGGCGACGATCCTCCCTCCCCTTCAGGAAGACCTAGGATTAGCAAATTATTTCTTCTAGATCTTCCTTCTAGGTCTTCCATTTTCATTTCCATGGCCTTTATTCAGTGTCACAGTTGGGTTAGCTCTGGATCTGTTTTTACCCTCCAGTCATCAAGGGAAGATATATGGGATTCATTATCGGAGGTACGTTGAGTTAGTAATGCCAGTGAGGAGGTGATGCCCTGGATAGATGTGGCTAAAGTTTCTAGGGATTCTTTCAGAGGGGAGATACCGTCCAAGAATTTTTCTTCAGTAAGTGCGGCCTGGAGGTTAGCATCTGTAGTTGCCCCTGCTGGAGATGCCTTTGATCGCTTCACGGTCTTGTCCCAAGTCGGGGTAGTTGGCGGAATATGGCGAGGTAGGTTTTCTCGCATTTCAGCTTCCATTCTGTAAAGATTGTGATGCCACAATAAACTGTGCAGTTTTTTAAAGATAGGGTATGCCAGCTTTTTCCTTTGGAGTTGCTAAAATTAACTTAGAGATTGTTTTATCGGAGAGTGGAGCGGGAGCCAGAAAGAAAGCGACTGTTCAGGCAGCCATCACGTGCCTCTCCTCCTTGTACTTTCTAAATGCTGTTTTCTTCTTCTTCACTGCCTTTGCCACCTCCTTAGAGAACCATAATGGCCTCTTCCTTCTTTTTCTCTTGTTCACATCCTCCAAACAGCATGCTATTGTCTGGGCTATACCTTCCTTAATTTTTCTCAGTTGAGCCTATACTCCCTCTCTGCCCTTCCCACTTCAAGGCATTCTCTATGGCAGTTTTACATTTATTTAAAACCTTCCCCCTGAAGTCCAGGACCCTCATCTTAGTGTGTTTTTTTTCTTGTCCTATCCATATGCCAAACAATACAATACGGTGATCCCTTGCACTCAGGATCTACCCACTATAATGTCAGCAAAGCTGTCTGTTTTAACTACCAGTTCCAGTAGTGCCTCATCCCTAGTGAGTTCCAAAAACCAGCTGCCTAAGAAATGCCCCTTGTATGGAGTCAAGGATGTCCCTGCCTCTTGATGTAACTGTGGTGAGAATGCCCCAGCCTATAACTGGCAGATTAAAGTCTCCCATAATGAAAGCTTCCCCCTTGATGACCATTTTGCTAATAGCTTCTCCCAGGGCTCAATTTAAATCCTTCCCCTGTGTTAGAGGACTGTATACCACCCCCATGTGAATATCAGCCCCATACCCATCTCTAGACTGACCCTTAGTACCTCCAGCCCTTCATTTTACCCTGTTGCCCCTGTATCTCAGTGGCCCTTATACCCATCATATATAAAACAACCCCTCCACTTTTCTTCCCTGGCCTGTCCTTCCAGAACATGGTGTAGCCTGGGATGGCCACTTCCTAGCTGTTGTTGGCCATGCATCATGATTCCATTATGGCCACCAGATCCAGGTCTTCTTCCACAAATGATTCCCTTAAGGTCAGGAATTTTGTTTCCTAGACTCCTTGCATTGGCACACATGGCTCTCCATTCTCTTTATCCTTCTCTCCAAAAATCTGCCTCCCCTTTCTGCTTCCTCATGCCCCCTCCTGTTCCTGCCCTCCCCTGTAATGTTGTCTTCCTGTCTTCCCTCCTTCCACTTTCTTCCAACTAAAGTTTCTACTCCAGACTTGCTAGCACTGCCCTTCTGTTTGCATCCTTCAATCTCTGAGGAATTTTCTTCCCTGAGCTAACCTTCCTTGTTACACTAGTCTCTTGGTGGGGGCAATCCCCCTCACTCAGTCTTTCTGTCTCCCAAGTAGCATTTACACTTTCCACCTAGGACTGCCGTTCCCTTCCTGGATGGATGGAGATGTTCTCCTTTGTACAAGCCGCCATCCACCCAGGTGAGACCCCAGTTCCCAATGTAGCCCAAACCCTCCTCCCTGCACCATGCCTTCAATCACTTGCTGAAGGACCTGGTGCAGAGTTCCATAGCCTTCCCCCAACTATGCATGAGTAACACCTCAGTAAAGACCACTGTGTGAGCTACCTGCTTAAGGCCCCTCCTTAGCTCCCTAAACCTATGGTCCACTATCCCTACAACTTCCCTTGCCAGATTGTTTGCCCTCAGGTGGACAACATCCAGCTCCCTCCCTACCCCTTCTTCCCTGGTGATCTCCAAGATCTGCCTGCAGTACCCTACCCCAAAGCACCTGGAATGCACTGTACTACCCTGTCCCTCCCATCCCCTGCTCCCAACTCAGTAGGCCTAACTATGGAGACCTCCACTAGCAACTGCCTCCTCCTTAGCTGGGGGACTCTCCCACCCTCCTTGGGGCCTGCTCCCTTGAGGACCCCCACATTTTCTCTTACTCCAGCCTCAAGTGCCTCCTCTGGGCAACTCTGTCCCACCAGAATGGTGAAAGAATTGTGCAGCAGTAAGATCTGAGCGGTGCTCTCACTCCTTCCCCCTTCTATCCTCCTGGAGTCCACCAAGGTCCAGCTGCTCTGCCTTTGCCTCCTTGCCAGCATCCTTTAAGGGAGCAACAGCAAACTAGATGGCCCCTGGGAGAGGAAGATGGTGCTCTGTACTCGTACAAGTTCAGTTCAAAGTCCAGCAACTTCTGCTCTCAGCCCAGAGAAGTGCCTATACTGGAGAAACACCTCAGTCTCCAGAATGTGTCTCTGAAGATTGTAGCCACTCACCCATTACACTGTACCAGTCCGATGCCTGATGATTTGTTTATCCTCTTGACTTTTTGCTTCCCTGCCTTTCCCTTGCCTTTAATCTTCCCTTATGGCCAACTCCCCTTGAATTCCCTTTACCTTTCCCCTTATGAGTTAACTTTCGACCCCTTACCCTAGATAGGATTTTTCTTCAATTCCCTTTTTTGGTCCATAGGTAATTTAGGATAGTTGGCTTCCTATATTCACTTTCTCCCCCTATCCTAAATAGGGTGTTGCTTCTATTCCCACCCTACTGTGTGTTTCAGTTGCCCTTAGCTTGACCTCTGTAGATCTTACCCTTACATTACATCATTGTTTACCCCATTCCACTGGTAGTAAAGCCTTTTAGACAGGCTGCAACCAGTACAGAGGTAGTCTACCTTACCATACTGGACTGGCACAGTAACCTGCATGCCTGCTGATGTGAAAGATGCCAATCTAATTGTTGTTCCACTCCTTCACTGTCACACTCACTGTTGGGACATGAACATGCTGGACATTTTAGGATGGATTCCTTTTGTAAGGAGGCTAGGGAAGTCTAAATGCAAACAACTGCTTATTTGTTTAGTTATTTATTTATTTAACAGACTTTAGGATTACAACCTTTGAGTCAGGGACTCATTTACAAAGGTTACATGTCAGAAAAAACAAATACGAACACTTAATACATATAAACATAGAATGGAAGCTAAAGGTTACAGTTTTTTCAGTTATACAATATTGCAGAATCAAGATCAGCTATACATTGCATTGAACATGTTACTGAGAACTGTATTTTACAAATTTTCAAGAGAACAATAAGTTTGCTGATAAAGGAAGGGAGTAACAGGCTTGATATTTACAGCGAAGTAGAGAATTAGACAGATATCTTATGAGTTCACCCAAAGGAGGCATTGTTAATAGGTAATGTTTGGTAGCCCTATTGGTAGGAGCTCAGTGGTGGGGTGGTCCCATAAGATGATAGATAGATGTCCCAGCACTAGCTGGTACATTGGCAGCACCGTGAAGCGAGAATGTGCTCTTTGAGGGCTGACTTGAAAGGTCCTAATCTGAAGATGGAGGAGACATTGGAGGGGAGTTTGTTGTACCAGACTGGGGCCCTGTGTGGGAATGACCTTTGGGCTAAGGAGGTTCTAACCCTCAGGATGGACCACACCTGTCGGTTGGCAGTGCGGGTGTTCACCGAGGTGTGGGAGGATAGGAGAGAGGCAGAAATACCCACGGGGTAAGCCCCAGATGTATTTTCTTCATGAGGAGACATGTTTGATAAAATAGCCTTTAATCCAGGGTGAGGAGATTTGTCAGGGCATATAGGGTACAAGTATGGGTACGCTTGTCTGCCCTGGAGAGGAGTCTGCACACTTTGTTTATGACCAGGTGGATTTTGTTAAGGGCTGTGTGGTCAGCATCTGAGTAGATAGTGAGCCCATAATCGACTAGGGAGAAGACTGAGGAGGTGATATCCAGATTAAGGGCTTCCGGAGGTAGGCAATCCTTGTGCCGATACAATAGGCCTATATGGACATTTATGGTAGATGATAGAGTGTCAATGTGTGAAAGGAAGGAGAGGCTGGAATCAAATGTAAGGCCCAGGTATTTATATGTATGGACCTGTTCTAGAGGAAGGAGAGAGTGGGAGAGGAGTGTTAGCTGTGCATTCTTGGCCTTAGTCTGTCGGTGGGCAAAGAGCATGGTCTTTGTCGTTTTTACACTGACTACAAGTCTTTGACCTATGAACCAGTTTTCAATCTGGTTAAATGCATGTTGCAGGGAGGACTGAAATACTGTGGGATCTCAGTGCGAGGCAAAAAGAACCGTATCATCCACATAGAGTAGTAGGTTGCCAGAGCAGGAATTGGGCAAGGTGATTAGGTAGATGCTGAATAATAGAGGGCCGAGGATGGAGCCCTGGGAAACCCCAGAGTGGACTGGCAGGGTGGTTGAGAGGCTGTTGTTTATTTTGACACACTGTGAACTAGCTGTGAGGTAATTGGTAAACCAGGAGACTGGTCCTTGGGACAGACCTATGTGGCGGAGTGTGCTTAAGAGTAAGGGGTGGGAGACTGTATCAAAGGCCTTTGACAGGTCAATGAAGACAGCTCCAGCTAGGTGTTTTCTATCCAGGGTAGAGTGAATAAAATTAGAGAACTCAGTGAAAACCATAGTTGTATTGTGCCGAGATCTGAAGCCATGCTGCTTCCTGCAAAGTAGGTTATGAGCAAGCAGGTACTCAGTGAGTTGGGTGGCTATAATTTTTTCTAGAGCTTTCAAGAGTGGTGGGAGAATTGATATGGGGCAGTAGTTATTGGGGAGCTGCTGTCAACACTCTTTAGTGTTGGGGTGATTGTGGCTGTCTTCCAGGTTGCCGGGAACTGCCCCAGACTTGGGGAGCGGTTAATGCGGTCAGTCAGTGAGGAGAGGACTGTGCCTAGTATTAGATGTAGGATTCTCATATCAAAATAATCTTTGCAATAGCAAGACCCACTGAGTGCTTTAATGAGATAAGGCCTTGCCTCATTTGTAGAGATCACCCTGAGATAGAAGGGGGAATGCTGGGTGTTAGGGGGCAGGATTGCAGGAGTGAGGTCGAAGAAGTTACTTGGGAGTACAGCACTAAGGTCAGAGAATGATGAGTTGAGGCAGTTGGCAATGGCCAGCACCAGCTTCACTTCTGCATATGCCCCCGATTCACAGCTATCCTCCTGATCCAGCTAACTGCAAGGACAATTATCAGCTCCCTTCCCCCAAGTCAGACTAGCACACTGATAACTACTATGTTTTTATTTTTACCCTGACTGAAGGTCCCAATTTTTCCTTGCAGACCATACACTTTTAATAAAGGATCTGGCTACTTACTCCCTAGTTAGAAATGTTCCAGCTGCCTCAGTCAGCTGCCTCCATGCTTTGATTGCAAGATTGCTCTGATGCCAGAGTTGCAAAGACCCCACAGTGTCTAGTACTATCCAGTCATAAAAGTTTTGTACCAAAAAAAAAATTAGAAACCTGCAGTCACACTGTACATCACTCAAAAATTATAAAGAGATCAAACAGAGATCAACTTTTAAGAAAGCTTTGTGCTGTGGCCCAATAATCATTAAAGTAAACCAAAGAGACTCTTCAAAAACTCATATATAAAGACAGAGCAAATACAGTGTTAGGGTCCATAACCCATATTATAATAAAGACTGAGCAACAAAAGAGATAATTTGTCAAATGTGTTTTTAGTAAGATAACATAATATTTTGAAATGCCACTGCAAAGCTACAGTAATGAGGGTGGTAGACTTCAGTGAATTGGAAGACTGTGCAAAGGGCCTTAAATGACTAGAGGTGTGAGCCAGCATGTACAGTAGCCGATACAATCAGTTTTGATAGGTGTCAGGTTCATTACTTTGTCCTAAATAATTCCAGGTTGGGATAGTCTTTAATAGTAAAGAACTAGCAATAACAGACACTGAGAAAGATTTCTTCATCATTATTAATGGAAAGTTAAAGATGGCATGACAATATTTATTAGCAGTGGTTAAGGAAAATGGAATGGTAGTCTGGATTAAAAGGCGTACAATGTTTTGAGACTGATGTGATTCTGTATCTTTATAGGAAACTGGAAAGGTTCAACCTGGGAGTAGAGTGGGCAACTTAAGATCAACGCAGTACACAAAAGATACTGTAGCAACCAAAGGGATGCAGAGAAATTAAAATTACACAATGGCAAGAAAGAATCTTGGGCTCTGATTAGTCAGTCTGGGGCTGGGCCCATGATGTCATCCCAGTACAATGTCATGTATCTAGTCCCAGCATACATACGACCAAATGATATAAAAAAAAATCACTGCCTGCTGACCATTCGATGCTGCCATCCTGCCATTTTCAAACACCAGCACAATTCTATCTTACCTTGAGCAGTTCACACCATTAAATCATATATTTCACAAGATCATGCACATATTTTAGAAATCCCAACTGCCCACAACCCAAAGTTGCAAGTTTTCACATAAACCGTGGCTTCACAATGCCTTTTACTGCAGCATGTGCTCAGCTGGCAGTTTCACGCAAAAGTCACACACAGCAATGGTTTGTATGAAAGCCCCTTCTGAAAAGGAACCTCTTTTCTTTTTCCTTTTTTTAACAACTCATTTAGTAATACCCTAAAATAAAACCCACCTTTTCACTTCACCTGTATGGCAACCTCTTCACCTCCTCTGATCCTGGGTAGCCCATGATGCCTTTTACTTAGCAGCAATCGACAGCTAAAAAGAAAACTGATCTTTCTCCTGGTAGAAACATTAATAACACAAACTGTACAGAGAGAAAGAGTAAACATCACCACTACTTGCACACGGGGGAAGGGCAGCCAACAAGGAGTGTGATCGAGATACAGGGTGTGGGGGGGGAGTACAGAGATCCCAGTCATCAGGAGATACTCATGATGAGAAACAGAGACACAAGACAGATAACAGTTTCACCTGCTGGAGAAACACAAAAGGGAACTCTTTTTTGTTAAAATGTGCTTCCACACTGAAAAAATAGAAAAACAAAAATATTTTAAAAATGTATTTATTTATTTTTTTTATTTTATATATAAAGGAGCCATTGTATAATAGCAATAAGGTACTCCAAGAATGTGTGTTATTATGTAATAACGTCACTTTTTGGGCGCTGAATTCCCTCGGCCTGCAGCCACATGCTTTAACCACCTGAAGCGTGACATCACTACACAAAAATACATACCCTGTTGTGCCTCATTGCTTAAATAATTAATTGGATGGAAATTGTAAGCTATGAGAAACATCTAGACAGGTCAGGTATTTTTTCCATGAAAAAAAGGCTACTGTAGGATGAGGAATGATTTCATTTGTTACGATTTTAAAGAAATTCAATAAAAAAAGATGAGGACAAATGTTTCCTTCTTGTTCAGGGAAGTGCAACTAGATGGTGTACCAAATGCTTGGGGGGATAGAGCTGAAGCTAACATAGAAACATGGAAATAATTATGGCAGAAAAAGGCACATTGGCCCATTCAGTCTGCCCAACCTACAGTACCTATCTACCCAACATTGGTCCTAGTGGTCCATCCTCCCCATCTCTCCACTTAAATTGCCTAAAACTGCCATATGCCTATGCTAGCATACTTTGAAGATATCCACTGTTTTCTCATTCACAAGAACTTCGGGCAGACTATTCCATCATTCTACCACTCTTTAAGTGAAAAAACAC